>NW_019059831.1:2663-16065 GCF_000696155.1 Zootermopsis nevadensis
AGACTGTGTCAATAGAGGGCGAACCGGGTAATCAGCCGCGTGAGGTGGTCGCAAAACAAAGTACAACCGACGTTTCGAGAATCACCTCAGTCCTCATCATCGGAACATAAACAACAAATAAGTGTAGTTTTTGAAGCCATAATAGGTAGGCTACAGTCCTTGGTGATGTCCAACGGATAAGTGAGTTACACGATTCTTTTTCCAAGTGCTGGATATGCATTTTGTTGGTTGTCTCATTTCTGTACAGTAGCAAAGCTTTATGAATGGGTGATGCTAATGAACATGTTAGTCGTCTGTTCTGAATATGGCCAACTGTTTGTATACGCTATTCAGGCTGGAAGGAGCACAGTGTAATGAATGTCAAAACCTTTAACCAATGGCATCTGTCTATACTGGCTATCAGCGTTTCTTAATCACGTGTCTGCTTATAACAAGACCAGTAATGTGTACTTGAAAGGAGTACAAATACTACCCAAAAACATTCTTTGGGATTTTACACATCTCATTGGCCGCAATGTTAATTTGTTGCGGACGTAAATCTGTTGCAGTCAACGTAATTGCAGTACACGCATCACGCTTCAGAACTAGAAATTGTGTTTTCTTAAATGCACATAATATGAACAAATATTCAGAACAAAAGTCTTTGATCTCATTTTAACCTATAGTTTATACCACGTATTTATAAACTTTGTTTACAGTTTACCTTGGCCATACCTTGTCCAACTGGTTCCCATATCTCAAACCAGTTCTTTATGCTCGGTTTACTAATCGTACTAATGACGGAGGCAGGAAGTGGCTCTGAAACGTCGAAAACTTTCGCCATACTACACGGCGTGACGATGCAGAAGACAGTCATTTTTATTTCGGCGTTGTGAGAACCTGATATCTCAATGTGTTAATTTCAGTTTGTAAGGTTGGCAGACCTGCCCGCCAAAAATTACGAAATCAGTATGCTCCGAAGTTCCGCTTGGGATCCGTGTTCCCTGCAGTTCATTTTTGTGGTCCAGGCAAGCGTGTCGTCGACACTGAGGGTGTGATACATTCTCTCCCGCATCACGTACAAAACCCCCCTCTGATCATCCTCCTTGCGGATTGTTGCTTTCATTTTTATGATCAACATAAAAGGAAACAAAAATGTTTTACCGACAGATGTCGTTGTGGGCACCTTGGACAATGTTCGCTCTCTTTGATCAAGAGTGGTGTGTGTCTCGATCTAACCTATATGTGAATGGGGAAATTTATAATTTACTGAAATATTACTGCACAGAAGTTACAGTAGTTTACCACGGACTTATGATGCATGGCGGGCCTGATATTTGAGTAAGTTTATAACAAAATTTCTGTCTCTGTTAATATGTTTTGTCGCTTGCCAAAAATGTATTTCTTCTGGTCGCCATGTTCTCTTCAATTTTTAGACAAGAACTACCATAACGATAATTTCTCTTCTCTATACATGTTGAGATCCGATTACTGCCGTTTCACTTTTAAAATAGTTGAGATTCCAGGTTCTCACGGCGAGCATGAGTCTTCTGGATCGTTTCCCAGTGCAGTCTTATAGAAAACGATTGACGTTTAAGAGTTATTTACAGCCTCTGAAACGTTGGTCATTTTCTACCTTACTGCGCAGCATTTCAGAAAAGTGATCTTCATACAAGTAGTTGATTAGGATAGCGATAAAGAAGCCACCAATGCCAGTCTAGTTGTTTTACCGCGAGGTTGTTGTTTTCTGTGTGAGATACGCCACTGTTGCTTCCACGTGAGGTATAACCTGCGGCCTCATGTTACGAGACGTTGCTTCTGATGGTCCTGGGGGCTGCAGTGCGGGTTTGTCTTATTCCATTTAGCAGGGGTTTCTCTTTTTGCGAATATTTTCTGAGAAACTTGTAACAAGCAGGGCACTTTAAACACAACGAAAATGTCCTTGAGAATTCACATGGAAAAAAAAAGAACAGCTTAATTGTCTTCATTCATAACTTGATATAAATTTGTAACCCCTTCGATGCTAGTTTGTATTTAAATAAACATTTTTCTGTCGGAATATTTCTATCGTAAATTATAATTTTTATTGTAGGAAAGCCACAGATTTCAGCTTCATTTGTTCCGTGGAGGTGTTAGGCCTACACATTGCTTTTACTGTTCTGAAACACCAAAGAAGTCCACAACGTAAAGTTAGAGCTGCTAAGCGAGATACCTCGTGATCAGCAGGGAAAAGGTTAAGGAACTTGTGTCTACTTATATTCCATGAGTATTTTCGTCTACTTTCGCATGTTTGAACTTGAAACTAATTTTCATCTTATTCTCACAAAGGAGACAGACGTCTCCCCCCGCCCCCGTTCCAAAACGGCGCTCGACATGTGGGCGGAAGTACCTGAGGGGTACCTGCCATGGACAAGAGATGATAATTGGGCGCATTTACCACAGTAACAAATTGGTATTAACCCTATCCGTGTTAAACATGAGATCCCGTTTCGAAGCACTGGATCTGGTGTGTGTTATTTGGTTTTGGAACAGGGTAATGGCATGAGCTTGAATATTTTGGATTTATTAAATTCGTGGAAAACTTTAATTGTTTTTGTATATTAATTTCAATACATAACGATGTTGTTCAGGTAGATTCTAGTAAAATATCTGGCAGAATTGAACATACGATATATTGCACAGGCAATATTAAGGCTTACACGGCAGCACTATATTCTTGTAAATGCGTCACATCTTTGATCCAAAAAACCTTTACAATACTCAGACATAAACAGCAAGAAAGCTTCGCCATGTAAGATTATTTTCCTTTTTGGAAACCTTTGTAACATAAACTGAATAGGTGACATAACACCACGTCCTGCTTCACACATATTAAGGTCCACACGGAGCTTCATAGACTGACAGACTGACGCATAAATTACTTGGCTTTTCTGGAATGTATTCAATGTAGATGTAGAAGCTAAAAGCTTCTTTTGTTGCTGACTGAATTTGTAGACGACGTCAATATTGTCTGGTGATGGACAGGCCATCAACCTGATTGGCAGCGTTCGGCACTTCTGGCTACTAAAACTAGGAATTGCAATGAGGTGTTGAAAATAACAGGGAACACAGCTCTTACTATTCATAGCTGTTTTGTTGTGGCACACAGGACCGTGTATAGAAATCGATATTTGTGTAACGTAGTGTAAATTCTGCAACTTGTGTATGCAGTAAAAACATGATGGACACAGCAAAGACCTTTCTCTCCCTATTGGCCGATTCGGTATCCAAGATGTTTTGTAGTAAAACGGTTCTATTGTTAAGGTGGTATTTCAGTTTTATTCACCCGAGTCGCTCCAGCAGAAATATATATTTATCTGCCTTCCGCTTCATTTCTAGTAAACGTGTATCACATGTTTCTGTTGTTTGGGATTTTTCTACCACATGAAACGTCTTCAGGATGCTGGGTATAATTATGTTATCAATTTCGTCAGAAAGAATACATTTATTTATTTGTAGTTTATTCATAAATAAACATTTTCTGATCCGTTATTTAAGTAACTTGGCCAACATAAGCTGGCTTTACGTTAACATGTTTTTTTACCATGTGTAGCTTCAGATTCATCCATTTTATCGATATTTTCCTCTGTCAAGTATTGCTTAATTTTCTGAGGGTTTATTCAGTTTCTGGACACTAACTCTAAATAAGCCATGACCGTTTCCTTTCATATTCTTATATGTTCACTATTTTGCTCACAAACTCAGTCGAATTTTCTCGTTTCACTTTACGTGTTTTATACAGTTGAATTCCAGCGAAAGCCTTGGCGAAGTTGTTATCATTTCTGTTTCGATATACCCTTGTTTCAGTTCTTGACAGGTTGGCGGGCTGATAGGCAGGGATCTGCTTTTGTTGGGTTTTTGTGGTAACTGTAAGCAAATGCTGGCAGACACACAAACAAACATACATGCATGCATATAAGATACATACATACAGAGACAGATCGATCACGACTATTTACTTCCCGTATCTTCCAATGTGGTACATGGTTTTGTACTGTGACTGTTGACTGAATTCCGCCATTGAACTGCACACAAGAAATTAACATGGCAACAAGAGGGTGTTTGTTGACAGGCGGACTGATATCAATCAAGTGCCTGGTCCATCACGACACCTGACGAGCACCGCAAAAACTAAAACTACTGGTCTTGCCATATTGTTTTTAAGAGGGGGGGGAGTCGAGGGAGAGTCACTTCTAAAACAAAACTTCTGTTTCGTTTAAAATAGTTTCACTTGGAAATTTATGTTTCTACAGATTAACTTACTGGGAAGCAGACGGCATGATGCCTGGTCTAGGTCCGTTTCTAAAAACAATTTGGAAAAAAAAATGCCTCTTTCAATATGCCCTAAGAAGTACGATGTGTGGGACTTTGTTTATTGACGGCTTAGACCAACGATTCCCAGACGTTTTTGTTTGCGACCTAGCATTTCAAAATTCTTCCGCCTGTCAGTTAGGAAACATTATTTTTAAACATACTAGTGATATATAACTTGTTGTATGAATAGTTGTTCATCTACAAACACATAAATAAGATGAAAGACTTGTCGACATTTATTTTACCAAATTAACAATATAAAAATTCCATGTATTGCATTTGGCAAGGCGATCATCAAAAAGTCTTCGCTACCCAACGTCGGGTGGTGACCCAAGGTTTGGGAACGCCTTGCTTAACACAAAGTCCTGTATGGCTTCCTGTACTACGAAACTGGAACACTGAACGTGTAACACGAGCAGAGTTACAACCACCGCGATTTCTGGGCGACCCCTGTTATATAGTGATTAGCATATAGCCTAGCATTTGAAAGGTCCCGGGCGCGGATCCCGACCGTTGTCACTTATAAAAAGTGACAACGAATCACGTGATGATGAAAGTAGAGCCAACTTCCGAAACGTCGTGTGTATTAAATATGCTTCTGTCAATGGACAATGTCCAGCTTGCTTTTTTTACGATGAATCAACCAATGCTACATATATTTTGAGGAATTATTATGAATGCGTTATTAGTGTTTTTTTATCTCTTCTGCACATATTTTGACTGGCTAGCTGTACTGTGCTTTGTCACGAGGTACCGTTGCAGAACGGACGTTTGGTTGATCAGGAAATGGACGCAATCTATTTAGAACGATAGGCAGCAGTACAACACTTCGTTGTCTAACCGAGCAATTTTAGTAGTTACTGCTGTCCCATTAGTATCCTATATTTCATTCCTCTGAATGTAACTGTAACAGTATGAAATTGCGTTCGGTTAGTGCAAATGGACCCTGTTAGACCTGTCTGTCTGTAGCCTCTAAATATTTGTATGCAGTCAGGCAGTTCGTATTACACACCTCTTCATCTGGAGAATATGAAAACTTGAACATGACTTTGAGGCACAAAATTTTTCTAAATACTATTAAACAACAAACCAGCTACTTAATTTAGGGTTATTAAATCTTGTGTCACAAAGTAGGGGTATTTTTAAAAGTAGACAGTTTTTGGAAGATTCCTGTCTTCTGGGTTGTTGCGTGTGTAGTCTGGCAAGATGTTTACCAACGTTTCAAAGGTCCTTGCTGCCTCCATCATCAGGACTATGGGTGATCACTCAGCCAGCTTTATAGCAAGTTTCGTTAAAGTCCGATTATCTGAAAAGATGTTACGGAGTGAGTCACAAGGTCACATACATGACATGGCGATAACTTACGCCATTCTTTTGTCATAAAAGATTACCTTATGGGTCTATACTACATTGAGATTTCGGAGGAAACTGGTAAATGGTGGTTGGCAAGCCGGTAAGGCTTTTGAAGCTTGTTAACTCATCCTGAAAAGCACACAGCGATGGAGCCACCAGGCCGCAATATTTGCGCACTTTCATGCCAGCTCCTGTGCTGTTTGCTCGGCCAGCTCACCTTTCCCCTGTAATAATATAGGATGCATTACTTTAATTCCTTGTGTACGACATTTGAAATCCGTTGTTCCTCTTGTACACATGTTCCGCCATAGAAAATTTAGCCAATGTAAAACCGGTACCCCCTCCCTCTTCCCATGTGCAATATTTATTTAGGATATGCCAGGCTTACCTGCCCATCACAGTACTATCATGACCAATATAAATGCAGCATATCAATAGGTACAGTTTTAATTCATTTTGTTTATCTGTTTTTATTTTGAAGGAATTTTGTACGAGTAGGTGACAAGTAGACCAAAAAACAAATGGATTAATTGTTAGGGTTATTAAGTCATGGAGGATTATATGAGCTTGGAATGCAGCTCGCTTGGAAGATATGAGAGATACGCACAAAATATTAAGAAGCGTGAAACGAGCAAACTAGTCGGAAGACCTGGGCGTAGATGAGATACATTTGACAGTTTTTAAGCTAGTTTAATCGTGTCAACTTCTTTATAACATATTTATGTAAAATAACGTTAATAATGAAAATGACACTGAGCTATTGCAGTCCACACACAACTGTTCTACATTCATGTCCTTCAGTGCTACAGTCTATAATTCTCTTCCCTTATAACCTCATCGAAAGTTTTAGTCTACTAATTTTATTCTCAGATCCTGTGTAGGCATTTTTCAATAGCCTCAAGTTTAATCAGCTGCATTAGCTCATTTTTAAGTAGCCTCAAGTTTAATCAGCTGCATTAGTACAATTTATTAAGATCTTATACGCTACATCGTCTTTTATGCTGAGTTATTTATTACATGAAACTGTCCCTTCAACTTCCTCGTTTTCAATAATATGTGACTAACATCTTATTCCTCCAAGCATATGGGACATCGTCCGTTCTCAAATCCTGTCTTAATCTCCTTACGTTATACATCCCAACCTTCAGCCACTGTAATTTTACCCAATAGATGCTGTGTGTCCCATAGATCTCATAGATCTTGTTTTATTCATTTATAGGCGTAATTAAATAAAATACGCCAATATTCATATATGATCGATCGGTGTAAATTCTACGTACCCGTGTTTATATTCTGATTAAGTCAAATTAGACTTCATTATTAGGGTGATTAAATAAAGGACAATGAGAAAGGCGAGGCTACTGTGGAATGAGAAATGTGTACGCAGTTTTAACCCGTTGATCTGAATCGAAAGCTTGGGAATTTTAGACGTAGATGGGAGGATGGTATTAAAACGGATCATAAGCAGATATTACCTGTGCCAAACTGGATTCATCTGGCTTAAGACAGAGGCCACTGGCGAACTCTTACCAACGCAGTAATGGACCTTAGTATTCTGTTAAGGATGTAGGGGAATTTAGCGATTAAATGAGTGAATACCATGATCTCGTTAAGGACTGTGCTGCATGGATTTCGTTAACTAAAGTGGTCTGCATATCCAACCAAATAAGTAAGTGTTAAGTGTACGGAGTTATTGAGTTAGTAGGGAGGCTGCTCGCTGCATTTGGGCCCAAAACGTGTCCTTCGTTGTGAACACTGTTGTACCGACGACAGACATTCAACTTGTATAGGTTTTCTATTTACTCGCCGAGGTTTATCAATAGGGCCCGAACAGACGGGGCAAGTACCCTCTGTCACGGGGTTTCGCCGACCATGTTGTTCCGCTCGCTTACTAGATCCTCCACAAACATTTCAGCCCTTCTGTAAACTATAGGTAAAGTCCTGTGCATACATCAGACAGTATTTTCATAGATCTCTTGAAGCTACGGCCAGACAAACAATTTTCCCCGAGGTTACACGAAGAGCGATTCAAGAGCGCACATCCTTTGTCCGATACTTTTGGTCCGTGAAATTCTTTGTAGACACTCGACAGTTGTGTCGGATCGCTCGGTCCAGCTGTAGACGTGAACTTATAAATATCTGATGATAATCGAATTGCGAATATCATATGCGCCCGACGAAAATTTTAATGGCAAAATGCATGTCATAATTCATTTCACTAAGTACGTTAATAGGATGGCGTGAACTTTCTGAACACTTATTCCGGAGATGACATGTTCGATCCTGTGACTTGTTACCGTCTATCATATTGTTGTGTGTTGTTGTTGTTGTTGTAGTTGTTGTTGTTGTTGGGATTTTAATTCCTTGTTCTGAAGTTCAAGATAACCTAGCTTAGAGTTTTTTTATTTTTCTCAGTTCCTCGCAAGGCTGGACAGCAGGTCTGTGTTTGAATAAATAACAACCTTCTTTCCTGTTGTAATCATTACGTGTGCAATGTTAGGTGTACATAACTGCAGTAATTTATAAGACATCGTTAATCGAAGAAATATTATCTACATTCTCGCTATGATATACATGAAGAAAACAAAGCAAGAAACTTAACATGTCCTGGTCATGTTAACTGGCTATAACATATAAAACACCACACTTAATAGCTTTTTACAATTTCGTGCTAAAAACGATATATTTCGTTTATTAATATCACTTTTTTTAACTCGGAATATGTTTACTTTTATAGTATAATGTTTCGTAATTTTATGCTGAATATCAGTGGCTATTAAACAATGAAAATAACGAGTTGCTATCGAAATGTAGATATTTTAATATTAATTAAAAAGGTATGTACGTCTAAATTGAGAAAGCATAGACGTGGTGAGAGTTGGAACTGGAATAAAATATCCGAAAGAACGTAACTAATTATTACAATATCAACAAACTCCATGGTTCCGCTCAGTTTTCACAAGTGTGCGCTTTTAATATGTCATGTCATGTCTGAAATAATGGATACATAATTAAGGATAATTATGCACCGAAACATTAAAATTAAAATGTAGAACGTATCCTACAGTTCAAATTTGCCGGCCAAGGTACAACAGTATCAAGTCGAAATTAAATTCTTAAATAAGTTCAGAGATTAAATTTGTAAAATTATACCATATCGAAATTAAATTCTTAAATAAGTTAAGAGATTAAATTTGTAAAATTATACCATTGTTAAATGTTTCTTATTTAAAATCCTGCGATAAAATGTATTAAACATAATTTTAACTGTCGTTTTAAATGGATGTGGGACTTAGCCTCTTGTCCTAATGTAAGTTCATAATATGGTGGTATTTGAGAACAGAGTATGAAACAAGAATATATTATTTGTAGTGACGAGCGAGGAAGTAACACGAGAATGGAGAACATTACATAATCAGAAGCTCCAAAGATTTTTAACCTGCTTTTCACAAAATAATATTCTTGTGATCATATCAATGAGGCATACTCTTGAGGAAGAAATGTGAATGACTATAATGGGTGACACGTTCGTCTGCGATGTTCCCCCAAACTGCTATGTATTAACGAATTTGGCGTTAGTAGATAGTTCCTTCTTACACTGACACTCCGTAAAGTCGGTATCCCTTGTAAGGCGTACCAACTGAGCAGCCGACAAAGCATCGGGATGAGCTGGGGGATGAGGAAGAAAATAGAATAAAATAGTTTGGTCAATAATGGTTAAGCACTGAGATACATCTGTCTCTCCACACACTGACTGGTGAAGCCGACATCCGAACAACGTTTTAAAATAGTAGTACAGAGCAAACAGTAAGTAATGAGCTATAGCATTGTCTACACGTGTCCGGATTCCATTACTGAAGACGTCATGGCAGGGCTGGGATTGGCACTACTGCAGGATTCCAGATCTCCTTGTAATTACAGTTCCTTGCAAACCCCACTCGAAACTAATATGACATGAAGTTGCTTTCAATATTAATATCAAACAAGCAGTTGTCATTTGGTCTGCGTAATGGCCTTGCTTGTGCATTCGATGACGTGAAACGTCGCAGTCCCTAGTTGAAGGACAAGAATTTAGCTCTCGTCCACGCCGGAGTACGCCCTTAGTTCTCATAGACGGAGACGCAGAACTGTCTAATGCCTATATAGCAGGTCGCCGCTACCTTTAGAGTATGAATGCCCGTATTATGTTGTGACACTGTTATAGGAGCCGACGTATAGCTGCGGCACTCTCAGAGAAGTGCAATTAAGGTTAGGCACACCCAGAAACGTGAGATTTTGTGACCCGCAAAGGGACTTTCATGAGGTTGTGCACCCTTTAACAAGAGCGAGGCTTCTTCGACTGCCTTAAAGAGGCTTACATGAGGTCGAGGCATTCTTTAAGAATCGTGAGGCTTCGACACCCATATGTATAACATTGAGACACACTTTAAGGAGCGTTAGGCTTTCGCAACTTTAAAGCAGTATGATGTTTGAGAACTCTTAATTTTTTTTCGTAAGAGCTCCTGGCACTCTTTAACTCATTGAAGCAACTTGCTAGATATGTCCCGCCTGCTTCAACCATCGGTAACTCTTCTTTTATCTTTATGGTTTTCGTATTATTATCGCTGTAAACAAGCATTATTTCCTGAAACACTGTTAAAAAATTGTTCTTTGTAATGGAAAAGTGTCATGTTTTCCTTGCGGTACGGATTGAATTCTTACATATTATGTAAACGAGCTTCAGCGTTAAGGGGCTAAGGTTAATCTTTGATGTCATTTCACTTTCAGCTGACTGCATAGCCTCGCTTTCTTTTATGATTAGTCTTACAGTAACAAGTATTACCCAACGGTAACTTGTCTGAGGTCGTTTAAAAGATTTTCATTCGAATTTTGGACCGAGACGAATGAAAATCTTGATAATTTTACCCAGTCTCCGTGTGGGGAGTACCTTAAGATATTGTACAGTCATTCGTTTACATCCTCAAGTTTCATTCCAGATTAACAACTGATGCACCGTCGGCAAATAATTTGGGATCAACCAGTCTGGTCATTATCAGTCCATTGAGGGTAGGACTGTAGATGACACAGATTAAAAAGCACTTAGTTAACCTGAACCGAATATCGGAGACATGTTTGAGAACCCTCTCCACTATTAAACATTCCAATCTTAAATACCAGAAGTGCAAATGTCCGTTTTAAAACTTTAGCACTAATTCATTTCAAAATTCCAATTCACTTTTAAAGAAGAATGTTCAAGTCAGTAAAGCAAATTACTTGATAAAAACGACACTTAAAAGGCAGGACCTATCAACGGAAAGGGAAAAAAACGCCTGAAAACGCATTTGCTCTGTCAATTAGTCGGTTGGCTGGTTTATTAATGTAGGGGACATTCCCATTAAAAAGTCGACTGATACGTCACAAGACCAATGGAAAGGCATAAAGATTCTGTTCCACGAAACTAAAAGTTTATTTTCTTCTGTTATCAGGCGAAGTATTACATTTGTGTTTGTGGTATCAAGTCATGCGATTCGTTTTGAAAATCTGTTTTTACTACAATAATGCCACAAACTGGCAATTAATTTTATTTTAACATTCTCGTATCGTAATACATCCCCTGATTGTCAAACATTTATTTGTGTCTGAAAACGTGTTTACGTAAATAAATATTTACCTATACATTTACAGGTAAATACGTTAACCCATATGCATAGTTAATGCTCTAATTCATTATTTACGAACAGAGATACGCATTCCTAGTGAATATAGAGTGCTGGGCAATCTGCCGTAAGATTGTTCCCTCATTCCGGAACGCCATATTGTGTTAGGGGTTCAGTGCATTGGACCACGCAATCATCCCTTCGTGCCGTTCATTCAGACGAGGGGTTGCGGAATAAACAGTGTTACGTCCAAAGAAAAGTTTGACTGTACTCCATTGGAGTATACATGTTTTTTAAAGTGTGTTCTAGCGACTTCTCGTACCCTGTTGATCTGTATTGCATATATCAAGTGGTTATTGCAACCACAATTTCATTGTGGATAACATACCGACTGAAGGCGTGATAATGTTCTGCTTGGTTGGTCATTAGATTTATTAACACCTCACAGAAATTCTTAATTTTTAGGCCTTTTAAAGGGGGTTCTGTTCGGTGTTTTGAAACCGTTTTGTTTTAACGAAATGAAGATTTTCGTAGTTAACCTGGCATTGATTATAATTTTACCGTTGTAGTGAACATCTGTCTACAAGTAAACTTTGTTTCTTGAGGTCCCTGCTTCTAATTAAATAGGGTCGACTGCCTTTTCATAAACATTATTTAACTCTTTCCATGGTGGCTTTTAAAGAAACTTTCTTCTGTCCTAATACAGATATAGCCATGGTGGTCTAGTGGTTAGAACGCTGGCCTTGTAATCCTGGGGTCTCGGGTTCGATTCCCGGCGGTGCCCGAATTTATAACTTGTGTTGGGCAAGGCCGTGGTCTAGGCAACACGGAGTTTTCCTCCGTGGCATCCCAACAATTACTCCATTCACACACAGAAGAAGGCAATGGCAAACCACTTCTGGATCATCTGCCAAGAACGTATATGAACAGGTCCCAGTCCGAGAAAAGGATGGAAGGATCCCGTTCATATGGACCTGTCGTCAGACAGAACACTAAATAAAATAAAAATACAGATATATTTCCATGGTAATGTAGGGTATACTATTAAAAAGACGTGCCTAGCTCTAACTGCAGACGAGTGGCGATCTTCTCTTGCACTAAATAAATCCATTCCGAGAGTGCCAGTGCTCCTTAGCGAGATATCTCGTCCGTAGGATACGAGAGCCTACATGTTCGACAGTTAGTAACATGTGGGCACTTTTCGTACGAAGTGAAAATAGAATTTGTACGTAGAGTTACATGTGTGCCCGTGACAAATGAAGCGGGAGATGGCGCTAGAAGGCCGGGGGAGGGGTAGGGGGGTAGAGGCATTGACGGAGCCGATATGGAAATAAATGAAAGGGTGAAAATTAATCAATCTAGCCGCGCAAGTTGTAAAGTATTTCTGCACATCTGGCCTTCATCTCCATTGCAAATCTGGCTGCCATATTTTAATTGTCTTGTATTTCACTAACTGACAAGTCCGCTTGAATCCTTTCTTGTAACTCTCAAGCAATTGCTATCCTTGTGTTTCAGTTTTGTTTGCAATATGGTCGTGCTACTTGTTTCTTAGTTTAGGCTATGTAACGACGTTTTATCATCTGAGAAGGGTTTTAAAAAATTGGAGGGGAGTGTGACTGATGAATTTGGAAGGATGTCTGTCGTAGGTTATTTAATGAATGTTATATCAACTAATAACCCATACAGTATCATCACGTTCGGTTAACACAAAGGGATCGGGGAAGAAACGGTCCTGGCTTATTATCTCGGTTGAAGGATTTTCTTGGAACTTGGCATAGAAGTGTATATTCATAATTTCCTACATCAGTAACACCAAATAACGTTAAGGCGCCGCTAATGTAGGATCTTGAAATTTTTTGTTGTACTCAATGACTGACTCCACGGTGGTCTAGCGGTTAGAACGCTGGCCTTGTAATCCTGGGGTCTCGGGTTCGATTCCCGGCGGTGCCCGAATTTATAACTTGTGTTGGGCAAGGCCGTGGTCTAGGCAAACGGGAGTTTTCCTCCGGGGTCTTCCCCGGTTTCTCCGTGGCATCCCAACAATTACTCCATTCACACACAGAAGAAGGCAATGGCAAAAC
>NW_019059831.1:16169-66946 GCF_000696155.1 Zootermopsis nevadensis
AGAACGTATATGAACAGGTCCCAGTCCGAGAAAAGGATGGAAGGATCCTGTTCATATGGACCTGTCGTCAGACAGAACACTAAATAAAAAATAAAAAAACTCAAAGACTGACCAAAAGATTAAATGATGGCCAATCTTCGTTTCGAAGAAATCGCTTACGCCACGTGTAAAGGTTGGCCACTGGGTGAAGCTCCTTGTTACGATACAGACTACAGAGTACTTTGACCAAGACGGCAACAGACACGAAGAAGGGAACAGAGGTCAGAGGTTGTGAGAGTGGACCATCCATCTGTTTGTTTGACCACACAGTTAGTGAAGACACGGCCAGAATGCGCTGGTGTAGCCTTTTCGTCAATGTATTGTTTTTATCAGGTATGGTTGTTAGAGGTGGAGTCCGTTTCGCTCCTCCTATTACAAAGCTCCGCCTCGCGCCACTAGCCACCATCACCGCACGCCGCACACAGTGGCGCCACTGACTGACTGACTGACCAAGTAAATTTTCGATCTGTCCCAGGACCCACGTATTAAGTCACCAACTCAAGATGACTCTTCTGGGATGTTGCACCGTGTAGTCAGGGAGATGCCATTGAATCGTCGGTCAATTTATACGACGCAACATGGCACAACAATCAACAACCCAGACGACAGTCATCTTCAGGGAAAAACTGACTTCGGTTAAATGGTAAACAGAAATGGAGGTGGGGATAACATTAAGATGGATCTGGAGGAATATCTTGACAGGCTGGAACTACCTCAGCATCGTGCACTGCAACAGGTTTTGGTATTAGCAGTATTGGAACTTCGGGTTCTGCGACCACAGTGCGTCATATTTATATAGGCCATTTCACTTTAGCCTAATTTAGTTCTGGAGGATAATAAAATGTTGAGATGAGTTCTTAGTAGGCTGCTTCTGCTTCGTAATCATGATGAACGATGAAGATTTCTGTCTTCTGGATTGTTGCGCTGTGTAGTCTGGTCGATGTTTACCAACGTTTCAGAGGTCATACTGCCTCCGTCACCAGGGCGATGAGTATGAAGATTTCTGTCTTCTGGGTTGTTGCGCTGTGTAGTCTGGTCGATGTTTACCAACGTTTCGGAGGTCATACTGCCTCTGTCATCAGGGCGATGAAGATTTCTGTCTTCTGGGTTGTTGTGCTGTGTAGTCTGGTAGATGTTTACCAACGTTTCAGAGGACATACTGCCTCCGTCATCAGGGCCATGAAGATTTCTGTCTTCTGGGTTGTTGCGCTTTGTAGTCTGGTAGATGTTTACCAACGTTTCAGAGGTCATACTGCCTCTGTCATCAGGGCGATGGTTGACATCGACCAGACTACACAGCGCAACAACTCAGAAGACAGAAATCTTCATACTCACCGCTGTGAAAACCTCAAATCTTACATGAGGAACGATGTCCATTCGGGTAAATGCTCAGATTCTAATTGTCTGAAATATTGAGACTCTTTGGTACCATTGCATTTAGAATTCGATTTGGAATGAGGAAGATCCAAGAAAATCGGGAGTGACTTGGGATTGGGTGCGTCACATGAGCTTCTAGTGTATGGGGGCGATGGTAAATTATTGGGTGGGAAACGTAAATAGGCATAGGCGAGATTTCAGGCCTTCACGGCTGTCGTCGCGCAGATGGAGGCAGTAAGCTCCTCTGAATGTTTGCTGCCGTTTTGTTCAGAATTTTTGTCTTCCAGTTTCAGACCTAAAAAGTGAAGATTAGTTTAAACTCAGGCCGATACAAAACTATAGACTAGTTTTGCTGTTAACAATGTACGTGTGCTGAAAATTGGTCTCTCGCCCTGGGGAGCAACATCGATTGAGGGCATGTGAGAACAGGAGGCAGAGGGCAGTTGTTTACTCAGTCATTTATCTCGGACCGTTACGCGTTAAGTACGTTCATTTCTTCCGGTTGACCGAACATCCATTCACCGATGTGATGTAACGAAAACAGACGCCTGGTCGCGTCGTGCGCCGTGAAACAAAAGACACCGACAAGCCGCAGATGTTGGTCTTGTATCACGGGACTTTTCATCCACACGTAGGCTCTTTACAACGATACCTCTCCGTACAAACATCGGGCAGAAACAATGTATCGTTCATGACGTCTTCAGGAAGCACCTGGTTCAAATCTCGTTCGTGTTACATTTATCCTTGTGAGTGCCGCTGAAGTTGCCTAACTTCAAATATGAAGTTGGCTGTCTTCTGGGAAGTTGCGCCTGACGATTTAGAGGTGCTTACTTACTCTATCGTTGTCGCCCTGATAATGGCGACAACTGGGACCTCTGAAACGTCGATAAACTCTTACTTGACTGCATGTCGCAACATCCCAGCAGGCAGCTATTTTCGTTCTGGTCGCTGTGAGCACTTGTAATTACTCACTTAATACGCACAACAGGAAATGTGCTCTGCGGCTGTGAAGGACTTTTCCAATTGGGTAATGAGCGGGTAATGTGACAGGCCCTGAAAATTAGGAATCCTGTTGCTTCTCTTTACCACATGTTGGACCTTGTGGCTATTTATTTTTCCATTTTCCTTTCCCCTCTAATTTTCAACCCCCGTTTCGATCTACCACCGAGCATCCAGGGCAGGCATAGGGCTGAAACTCAGTGCGTAATTGTCAAGACCTATGATGTTACATTACAATTATAGTTATATTATATTATAGGCCTATTATATTAAAATTAATTTATAGACTAACTTTCTTACAAAAAGATTAAGACGTGTCTCTCTGTCGTCATCAGCAGTGTAAAACAGAAGCTTATATGCACCATAAAGTTCCAGCTTCTTCAGATATTCTTGGGCCTTTCGTATTCTAAAGTGAAGTAGAAACGGGTGTTATTGATAAAATAATTTTGTTTAAAGAATTTTTGCTTAAAAATAGAAAGTAGGTTAGTTTGTAACTTACAACCAGAGAACACTGTGTACATTTCCGTGTTATCACTAAAGAACACTGTTACAATAAGGCCACAAACAGGTTTTTTGAGTCCATGATTTACAACTTTACTGAACGTTTCTAATTTCTGTATGGCTCTTTTGTCAAGATATTAATCGAATTAAAAATAAAAATATCATGCTATAAGATATTGCTTTTCAAACGACTTTTTCAAATTTTCGCCTTATTCGGCCTGTCAGATTTTATTGTAACTGTCATTATTTCAAAATCCATCAATAGTCCAATTCAAAATTACAAGAATCTGTCTGTCTCCGGGACTTCTGATTTAGGTTTAACATTAAAATCCGTTGAAATTACTGACAAGTTTAATTAAATACGAGAAATAATATTTTTGTCTTCAATTATATTGCGTAATTTGAAAGTTTATATTTCGATGAAACCCTAGTTGGCTGAAAAAAGTAACATAGATTTAAGCTTAGATCTATATTATAACATTGTTTCTGCAATTTTTCTAATTACAAGTGACAGACCGAAGCCCATAACGCGTGACACTGAATTGAATGTCCCGTGTCGGAAGTGAAATATGCCGGTTCGTGTGTCCTCTATCCGCGAGTTTAAAATGACGAGAGGGTGGGAAGACAGAAATAATTGTGAGTGTCGATCAAAAACCCAGTAGATCGCGCTGCAAAGTAACGGTGTCGTCCAGCCTGTGGAAATTAAAGGGGAGTTAATTTTTTTATGTGGCTGTTAGGTTGGAGTTAGGGCTGATGGTGTCAAGTCCATTGGACAGCAAGTCAACTCGGCCCACGTTGCTAAGTATATCAGTGTCGGACTGCTCTAGCATACATATAATTTCTTTCCGCGTGTGTTAACCGGAAGAGCTCATATAGGAAAGATGCCATCAACGAGAGGGTGGTACATGTAGCATGAATGGTAAATATGATAAATTTCCTCCTGATAAAAGCCAATGTCCGTCAATCTTGACTGCACGAGTGTCCTGTGCTTGCGATGCGGGAAAAATTGAAATTAAAATATCACGGTGGCGCCTATAGTGGGGTCTGGGGTCATGCGGTCGGTTTTGTGTTGCATTTGGCTGGAGTCTGGTTTCAGTAGGCACGAAGATGTTTTCAAATATAATCTGCTCAAAATAAGTTTATAAATGTTGTACTTTCAATGAGATAGATAATGCTGCAATAATTGTTATTACTTTTCAACAAAAATTTCGCTGGTGAATAAAATATTTTAATTAGAAAATCTTAAGGGAAGATAATCTTAGAAGAGACCTATGTGTTTGCGTTCATTTGAGTTAGCATAGAGTCCAGGTTCTTGTGAGCGCGGTATTCAACCTTTGGGCTTCATAAAATATTGGGAACTTCTAGAAGAGTTGAGCGACTGTTAGCTTTGCAAATAGGACTCAATTCGACGGAGTTGTTTGTCACCACGACTTGACCATAAATTGGAAATTTCAACATTACAGTTAGTAGAATATTTGTATCTATTTATTGGTCTAATGTTAGAATACGAATCTTCAAGCTCGCTAAACCGGAAGATCACTGTTGGAAATAATTCCATCCGGACACCGTGGTACTGTAAGAGCCACCTTAATGTTACACTCTGATTTCTTGTCGTTTCTGTAAGTGGCTGCTTCCCAAAAGTTTTCTGTTTCTAACCTTTGTGTGTATTTCTTGTTTCACCGTCTGAACCAAGCTACATGTCAATGTCTTAAAAACAGATCTGTTAGGCGGCCTCAGTATGCTTCTACCACGAAAGTCCTTGTTACGTACCTAATGTCCTTACTTTATTTGTCTTTGGTCAGTCACTTGTCACCAGATACCTTTATAAAGACAATGATAAGACTGGTTTTCGCAAGCACACCAAACAATTAGTAAAACGACAGTAGGTCTGTTTTTTATGTTCTGTAAATTGTACCTGTGTCTGTTTTTATACTAGTAGAGGATCTGTTGCATTTTCCGTGATTTTGTTGTCAAGCTGCTTTCAAAATGTATTTGCTTCATTGGCTCAAAAATCAGGCATATTTAATTTCTGTACATGAAGAGATATTTGTGATCACAAGCCAGTAATTGAGTATTTTTGAAAGGCTAATGGATTTTTTTTTTAATTCTTGGCATCCAAGCACAGTGGTAGCAGTGCTTATCAGTCAGTTTAATGTCCAGTTTCGCTTCATTTACTTAGGAGTTACGTCTGATTCTCGCAAATAGATATTCTTCCCTAACATTTGCGACTTGGGCGCGCTCTCCTTTTCAGCGACCCAAGTTCGTATAACGTTACTGTCAGTAGATCAGACTATGATTCTCAGAGTAAACAGCAAACATCTAAAACAGCATCAACCAACTGATCTTTGTAATGGAGACGTGTTATATTTTCTTTGAGGTGCGGACTGAGCTCAGTATTTAAGAGTTTCAGATTTTAAGGGTTAAGGCATATTCTAGCATATGGAAGGCCTGGGGGGAAATCACGGGAAGCCTCAGTCAGGATAGTCGGTCACCAGGCCGTGATTTGAACCTGGGATCCCACGAGATCTCCCGAACACTTTGTTAAAATAACGAATGAATAATATAAGGTAATAAAATAGTATTAAAGTGCGGGATCTACTGATTAACGTTTTTAAATGTCAATTTTAGAACAGCGCGCTTCATGAGGAAGATGGCAGCACTGGATTCGTTAAAATGTTCTCATACTTTCCAGAATCCTCAAGGAAAAAGGTATGACCCTGGTTCATGGGCATATATCTTGCAAGGCGGTGTGAAAATAATAATTAGAAAGGGTTTCAGCTGCTGTTTTTAAAAATATTGTTAAGAAAGTATGGAAAAATGTAAAGAGAGAAAAGTTGTTGAAAATGATCTGTTTCCGATCTGAAGTGTTGGAATTTTCGTCTTAAAAATCAACACTTGCGCTTGGAAAAGCAACTTTTCCCCTCATTACATTTCCCGGTATTTTGCCAGAACGCAGAGTTTTCCTGTGGCCTATACTTATGGGGCATACCTTATATTCTTCTTTGGATAAAATTTCTGTTTGCTTATCTGCGGTTCCGCCCACTAAGAGGTGATACTTAAAATGCGCTGGTGTTACCACTGTGTTCCTACATGCCTTCATGCCTTGCTCAGACAAAATGAATTCGCCTCTTCGCTTTTCCTTGCCGGCCAAATGGGACTGAGGTAGAGAGCGCAGAAAAGTATATCGTTTGTCTGCTAGGAGTCGAAAAAATGGACAGATTCTTCGGGAAACAGGCCAATAGTAAAAGTCTGTATTCACAGTAAAACAACTTCTGCATTAACAAACACGAAAGTTTTTTTGGTTCCAGAACCCGAAGGTGCAAAAGACCACCGTTTGATTCCTTCAAGAGCTAGTTGAACATTAGTTCATGCATTGACTTAATATTGCGAAATGGGCCACTTAGAATATTTGGACCAGAGAGAGAGAGAGAGAAAGCAACATGAAACTGGAGATAATTACATGAGGACCTTCATAATTTGTACCTTTCAGCTAGTAGGCCTGGTATTAACTTGATGAGACAAAGCAGAATGTCGTGAATTTAACTTCAGTATGTGTGGGGAATGAGAAATTAATGCAACGTTCTAGTCGCCAAACCTAAAGATCATGTCGGAGGATAATATTAAAATGGGTTTTGTCAGGTCTGTAGGTGTAAATAAAGTGAATTCTCACGGCGGTGAGTCCGAAGTTGACTGTCTTCTGGGGTGTTGCGCCGTGTAGTCTTGCAGAAATTGACGCACGTTTTAGAAACGATTTCCCTGATAATGGAGGCAGTTATCACATCTGTAATGTCGGTCACTTACTACCGGACTGCACGGCGCAATGTCCCAGAACAATCATCTTCAGGGACAGGTTCCTTCCGGGCGTTCGGCAAGGCAGAGGGTCTGTTGACCGGCTGAGTGACTGTCAGGCAGTAGGAGCATGTGGCTGTATGGCGGTGTAGCCTATCTTGAGGCCAGTGCGACGGAGTGTTCAGCTCCTACGTCGGTGCGGTGTAGTGGTCAGCTGTCAGTGGGTTCACTGCTGCCCATCACTCACCCTCCCCTGCCGCTATCACAAGCCCGGACTACACGGTTTTCTACTTAGCGCCGGGTGGAAAGGAGGGGGTGGCCTTCGGGGACCTACCCACCCCCACCCCCTCTCGCCAGTCTAATTGCGCTGGAAAGCCGCTCCGTGTCTACCAGTGTTCACTACCCACCGTGTGCAAACACAATTCACTGTGCCTGAAGTGCCACACGGCGTAGATGCCCACGCTTTATTATGCGTGTTCATCCTCAGTCACTACAAATGCTCCGAACAGGTCCAAAGCCGCTATTTTCGGCGCTCCTTCGAATTTATTATTCACAAATCATCCTGTAATGAGATGCTACGAAGCGTCGTTAAATAATCCAGGAATAAACAAAGGAAATGTACGTGAGATTTCAGGTTCTTAAGGCGGCAAGTCCGAAGATGGCTGTCTTCTGTTTGTTACTCCATATAGTCTGGGAGAAGCTTATCGACGTTTCAGAGGTGGTTGCTGCCTCTATCATTAGGGCGACTCATCGCAACATCCCAAAAGACGGTCATCTTCAGTGTGCTGGGCATTTTTCCCACAAAACAATAATCTTTCTTGATCAATGAACTGTTCAGTAAAGATGGTGCATCATATAGAGTACAAATATTCCACAGTACCTAATACTTTCTTTTTTAATTAAAACCACCTAATTTAGAATAAGAATTTACTTGTAACAGGCCCACCACGATTCTTAACAATAGAAGACTAATGAACGTTGTCAACTTTCAGTATTAACTGGATAATTAGGATTCGAATTCTGACAGGAATGTTTCAATTCGTCGATCTGTCCTAAGTTATCGACACTGTATAGATGTCTGTGTTATCGGCAGCGTCGTTAAGCAGAGTGTAAGTAAACAGTCTATAAAGCGTGTAACTCTTAATTTCTCTCTCGCTGTATGTCCTCAGGTGGTAATGTTTTGAACACAGACAAGTTTTAGTTTTATCCACTGCATGAAGGCGGCTACAATTTTTGTGTTCTCCTAGTAGGCACAGTTCCTGATCCTAGAGTGTTCACAACCCTGGGCGGGGCAGGCGCTCTTTCTACCCCTATGTAATACTACAAAGTTTGGCCCCTAAATAAACTGAAGAGTCAACTCGGACGTTCCACTCTTTTTGTTAAGCCTTCTTTTTTTTAACAGAGCCATTCCCATTTCTCTTTCGTTCTAACATTGTACAGATCAATGATCAGTTTGATTACTGGAAGTGCAATCAGAGACTGCTATTGCGGTGTGGCATGTTGTGTTAGGGGAAACACAGCAGTGTTGCCAACAGACATATTTATGAAATTTTAAAGCTAGTACCCTCCCCTGAACATACACACTCCTATCATTAATTTGGTAAATGTGACTGACTTCCATATAACTCTTTCTCCCTTTAAAAGAATAATACAGAACCTTGCAGCAAAGTGGAGTTACAATTTTATTCGTTCCAAGCCAATTGAAAATGTTACATACTTGGGTACTGCTTCGTCGTTGCTAACTGCCTCAACGGGCTCGTCAGTAGTAGGCTGCAGGATTACTGAAGTTCAATAATTTAAAATGATTTTTTTTTTCTGGCAGTGTGAAGCAATAGACCTCCCTTATTCATGAATTAATTTCATGGGAGATTGAAAGTCAATTACGTTTTTTAAAGCGCTCTTTGTAGGAAGTCCTTAAATTTAGTGTCAAGTTGGGACCAAATTCATCCTTCAGAAACCGACAGTTTCTCAGCTATTCAGTAAATGGTTTACATTTTAAGGAAGTAGAAGGTTAATTACCGCGCTTACGAAGTTTGCCACTGTACCACGTCCAAATCTTGTTTCTTTGAGATCTTTCACCACTCTGTCCGTAGCTTTTCCAAGTGGCTTTGTTCCCATTACATTTCAAAACTATAAAATGAACGAATTTCACGTCTCCCTCATGCCTGTTACATGCCCTAGCTATTTCATTCCTTTTAACATGATTACCCTATTAACATTTATTAAAGGCCACATATTAAGGAGTATGAAAACTCGTACATAACAAAATGCGTTTACAGGTGTCGTTATACAACCATTTAATAAACGAATGTGTTAGATAGATGTTATTTATTATTTATTTAGTGTTCTGTCTGACGACAGGTCCATATGAACAGGATCCTTCCATCTTTTTCTCGGACTGGGACCTGTTCATATACGTTCTTGGCAGATGATCCAGAAGTGGTTTGCCATTGCCTTCTTCTGTGTGTGAATGGAGTAATTGTTGGGATGCCACGGAGAAACCGGGGAAGCCCCCGGAGGAAAACTCCGTGTTACCTAGACCACGGCCTTGCCCAACACAAGTTATAAATTCGGGCACCGCCGGGAATCGAACCCGAGACCCCAGGATTACAAGGCCAGCGTTCTAACCGCCAGACCACCGTGGCGGTAGATAGATGTTACTGAAGTAAATCGTTGGTCTTCACACTCAGTTACTGCTGATAGAAATTTGTTCATTTTGTAGACAAATTCCTTCTTAGAGGTAGACGTTATTTTACCTTGTATCCTATTTCGTTATGTATACAACACCTGATTCAAATAAAGTTACATGCTCACGTGTTAATCAGATATGTATTTTGTGTCATGTACTAATTTTTTGTAGGGTGTATTTTTTGGAAAGTTTGATTTGAGCGTCATGCAAAGTTCGGGCTATAAGGACCAAAATTGCATAGCATTTGGTGTAGACTCCAAACACAAAATGCTATCTCGATATTTGTTCGTAAGTTCTAGAGATTTAGTGTGCGGACGGATAAACGAAGAGGTACTCAGCATCACGCACTCATTTAATGAACTCTGTGCGAAGAACTCGTAACATCTCATAGAACAGTATGCTGCAAACGTATTATGTGAAGATGAAATCAGTTTAAAAGAACCGTTACAGAAAACAGAAATGTTGAATTCTGAAAATAAACTGGAAATTTGACGATGAAAGTCGTGTCCCGCATTTTAATTGCTGTGGATCTGATGCGGAGACTTCGACGCTTGTATCCCTGTACGGCCGACCGTGACTCATTTGATTTGGGACATAGGGACTTGTTCCCGCTGTCTGCGACGCCATTTATCAGACCAGGCACAGTAGAACTGGTTTCCAGTAGCTGTAAACCCGAGAAATAGGAATGAAGTTTGCAGAACCCCTCTCACCCCTCACTGTTACTGACTGATTGATTCTTGTGTTTGACGGCGCTTTTGAATTGCGGAAGTTGCATAGCGTCAGATGGGATAAGAAAACTCAAATGAAGTGTCTTCTGGGTTGTTGCGCTGTGTAGTCTGGTCGATGTCAACCAACGTTTCAGAGGTCATACTGCCTCCGTCATCAGGGCGATGACCAACGTTTCAGAGGTCATACTGCCTGATGACGGAGGCAGTATGACCTCTGAAACGTTGGTAAACATCGACCAGACTACACAGCGCAACAACCCAGAAGACAGAAATCTTCAAGTTTAATATTTCTGCCACAGGGATTTTCCACAACCTGTCTTGACTGTAGAGATTATATTGTGTGAAACTGGATGAAAAATATTTGTGAATGGCGAAGTGAACATAAGGCGGGCAATAATAATCTGATTTGTAAATGCCTTGTCCTTGGGGCAGTAATTTATGTTGAAGGGCTAGGCCTACCTGTAGTAAGGTGGAGATTAGAATTTTGCAGCTACTTTGTTACAGCCGTCGGTTCATTGTGAACTGTGCTTGCACTCGCGCCGATTCCTTGTAAACTCCTTAGACATGGCTAGCGAAGTGTGTATGCGTTGTATTGATTTATCTTCTTGCAAGGTTTTCCCATGGGGCAGATACCCTTCTGGTTAGCTGCAGTGGAACGGAAAGCACACCAACGGGAGGTTAAGAGCGAGCATTAACAACAGTTGTCAGACAGCTCAAAAGTCTGTAGTAGTTGCTTGTTCTTCACTAAACTGCCACCTCAGTTATTTAGTGGTGTGTGACAACTTAACATAACAGAATTACGCTACTAATTATTTTGTTCTGAGCACAAACCTAACATCAGACGTCGCTTAAGCGCAAATGGAGATACGGCAAGGGTTACATGTGACCCACAGGTTTAAATAAATATAGCTAGACCCACGTAATCATTGGTAAATAACATGAACTACAGATATTTTAATTATGGACTATGATTTGCATTTAAAACTTTCTTGATGTTGTGTGTTTTTAACAAATCGAAGGGGAAAGCTGATCGTGACTAAAGTGTTTCATGTTTGCGCTCTTTATAACACGCACGGCCTTCGACCTCTCGAATACTGATTTCATCGGATTGGATCCCACTCAAGGCACAGTTTGCCCGCGTTGTTCTTCTCTGTAGATACGAGCCTTTTGATGAGAAGTTGATTCTGAATATGAACAGGCAAGAACCCTACATAAAATTTAAAAGTTGGAAAACTGTTTTAATAAGTGTGATTGTACTTGAAGTATTAGACTTATGGATCGAATAAATTAGCATCAGGGCCAGTGAGATATTCAGATTTGTAAAGAACGCTATTAAAAATAAATTCTGTTCTCCAAAATGGAGACGCAAAATCTTTCGCGGGCACCGTTTCGAACAAATACAAGATCTAAATTTTTAAACTACAGCTGCTGAACAGTGTGGGCTGGGGATCGATTCCAGTTGATCTGATGTATGGGAGACATGTTTGTGGGGGAGTGGACATTACCAATTTCCATTGTTTAATATATTGAAGCCACACGCACCAGCTACAAAACTTACAACTTAGACACTGCATTGCACTGTGAGCGAATTCTACACTTGTATAACTGCAGTATTTATGTACACTGCATTGCACTGCGAGCGAATCCTACACTTGTATAACTGCAGTATTTATGATGTGCAGTGCAGTTTGCCAATCTTCCTGTGCATTGTACTTCTTGGCAGTAATTCAACTTAAAAATAATACATACATCTTAGCGGTTTAGTGAGTACATCGCCTGCTTTGTATTTCAAAGTGTTTGATTTTCTCTGCGTGGAGAAACGTATCCATTATCCAGTGTTCTGTATTAATTAAAATAGAAACTTGTTGTATTACACTGATGAAAGATCTTAGGCTCAAGCTATTTTAATAGTGTGTTCCTGTTTCAAGTTGAGGTACTTTATTAATCTCACCTTGCCCCACCGCTCTAACCTCGTTCGACATATTATATAAATTTAGGATAACGTTTTCTTGAACCGTGTTTTGATAAGTTGTGTGCTAACATACTTACAAGAATATATAATTTGTAACTATTACGTATAACATCTGTGATTAATTTTGTAACAATATATTTGTATCTTGTAAATGTGCATCAATGGTGATATGGTAAGACAGATGGCAGAGAACTCATTTCGAAAGTATGTGAAGGTACTACTTTTATTTTCTTGTTTTTTAATTCGGTTTGTTCGTATTCACACCCGTCTCAAAGAAACAAATTACGCGCACATGTGGGCAAAAATAGTTCGGTCTTTCAGAACCGGATGCTTTGCTGACGCCCGGTGTTGTCGTTCCTTTGATCCTACAAAAACCCGGAATCTGTTTCATCCTTGAAGGTGACATCTCAGCCTGGACTGAGTTTTGGGTAATTTGAAGACTCTCTTTCAACTTCGTATGCTATTTATGCAGTCTTTGTGTAAGGTTAAGTCGTTTCTGAGGAAACCGAAGTTCGATTCCAGCTTCGTTGAAAAAGCAGATGTCGTATATCAACCTGATAGCATCAGGTGTTGACTGCAGCGACCATATTTAATCGAAATCCATTAATCGTTTTTGGGAGATGGAATTGAATGTGGAAAGACAGAAACTGCCTCAGAATTTATCTGTCATTGACGCAAAAATGTAGCTCCTGACTGACTACATATCATTTTTGTCGCAGACTGAATTAAAACTCGGATTATGTTTTCGAACTAAAGATGAAGATCATACTAATAACAACCAATTTATTCGAGGGGGGGGGATAAATTATTTTTCGTCGCTGCTAAATCCTCGCACTTTGTGGACTTGCAGTATTATTAAACATCTTGAACATAAGCTACAGAAATAACCTCGTTTGTGTTTTGAATTCGGTTGAACCTAGTAGTGGTCGACCCATGTACTGTGGAGCGTCAGAGTTATCGGCGGCTGCTGCTGCCATCTGCTGGACAAAGTTACAGACTTTCTTTCTCAGGCCCTTGTACTTAACGTAGTGGATTTTAGCGTTCTGAGTGGCAAGACAGTCTGTATGTATTATCACTGATATTCTTGGCCCTGCCAGTAAATTCGAATTTGAAATATCAACACGGAAAATTTACGTGTTAACGTACACGTAATTTGTTAAATTATTTTAGCGTTCTGAGTGTTAACGTACACGTAATTTGTTAAATTCTAGTCACTAAGTGTTGTAAATGTTTACAAAAATGATGGTACAAAATATTTAAACAGGTGTAATGCGGTAGTATGTGTTTAGACTCTGTATGAATGTAGCGAACTGGTGTGGGTAAGCAAAGAATTCGATCTGTGTTGTGGAGGTTTATGAGAAGCCCTTTTATATGTTAGGAACGTTCAGAATTTGAAAATGGGGTAGTGAGTATGCCGATGTTGCAGGATCCGAGAGACATGTGTATTTGTCGGTCCATATGCGGTTAGAATCGTTCAGATAGTATTTGCAATTTCTCCGACAACCACACAGACGTGTAATTGTGCCCCCTGTAATCTCTCTGGTCTGCAGTTATCCGTTTTACTCTCGTTTTACTCTTGTGATTATCCCATAGATGATGACCACGGTCATATCGGGTGATAAACCCTATGTTTAGCAAGCACTGCGCACTGGCTGTTATCTGGTCTTGCCGGACGGTCTGGCAGCGCAGTATTATCTCCGTCCGACCAGCTGCACCGACTCAAACCCCCCACCCCCACTCTACACTGTGTGGCTATCGGTGTTCCACAACCCTAAATCGACTGATTAGGCTGCCAGAATTACTGTATCTACCGAACGCTGTGATGTTCGTAGCAAGTCGACGTTATGAGAGCTAATTGTTTCTCTTGAATACATAAAAGTAATACCAGCATTTCCCAAGCAGCGACTGGCTGTTGGTCGGACGATCGCTTCTCCAATTATGTCAGGGACAGGACTTTTATTTTCGTTCCACTGTTTGGGAGTAAAGCGGCCGGAGCATTAGACTCACTCTGATTGTGTGGAGATTTGTCTTGTATATGAATGCATATTGTGGTGCTTAGTCATAGTGACAGCATCACTTTTTGTGATACGGAAGAGAAACGTTCTGGCCTTTGTGAACAAGACAATGTCATTTCAGGTTTCTTAAAAGGCGGAGCTGAGTGACTGTCAGGTTCTCAAGGAAGCCTATGCTCCGTGGAGTAGAGCATGGGCAGAGGGAGAAATGTATCTTCACCTTCTGTTCCCACAAAATTAAATGTTTCTGTGTCGGCCATATCGGAAATCTTTGGCGATCCTGGCAAGAATTTTTGCTCAGTCCCCGGCTTGTGATAGAATGTGCAAAGCTTGTAGCAGACAATCCTGAGACACGCCAGCTTACAACAATCTGAAGAGGAGGATGGATTGTGCTACTAAAGCATATGAAAATATTTTATTGCACTCGAGGGGCGCTCTGAAGTAACAAAATGAACGTGTTTACACACACGTGTCCGTTACATGTCATAAACATTACGTTGTAGTAACAAAAAATAACACTTTCCTGGTGTAAATGGGCGTTACTCGCGGGTGTAAAAAAATACGTAGTGGCCCTATGAAATACATCCCATTAAAGCACATTGTTTATTAATCCCAACAGAGGAATGGGGAGTTCACAAATTCCTGTTGCTACGCTTGGAGAGAGGAGGACAGAGACGCTACCGCATTGGTGGAATAGTGGATCAACCACGGAGTTTACCGATTTTCTATGCCCTACCCTCGCTGCTCCAGCAACATCTCATTTATCTCTAATTTGCATAAGACAAATTTTTGTAATCCAGCGTGGCTGTTAAACATGCGAACGTTTAGACGTGGGTCCTGTTAACAGAATTTGTGTATTACTCTTTCGAAGAAACGAAGTGCTGAATGTACAGATTGTTAATGTAAAATACGAACTGGAAACGGTAAGGAACACAATGCAAAGACGTATCTGATGGGAAAGGTGTTGCAGAATATCATCGTGATATGTCTCGCTACAGGGGAAACAAGCGATTGAAAACACGTAAGGAAATGCATGCTCGAAATAAGAAATTCCAACGCGTGTGATGTGTTGCGTGTAGATTTTCATTTCATGAACTTTTGATGCTATCCTCAACACCGTAGGAGCCGAGGCAGCTCGGTCAGTATAATGATGACCGTGGTTAGAATCGCGGAAGAGATAAAATAATGCTTCTTCTGACCTCTGCGCCCTGACCAACTCTGGGGTCCATTCAGCACGCATATCAGTTGCGTACCGGGTATTCCTTTCGCGGAGTTAAATCGTAGCCAGGGAGTGACGCTGACCACTCATCCACATTTAGTGCCTAGAACAAGAACGAGTTGGAGCTGCACTGCGTCTTCCCCCAAGCGCCTCAATGGCGCGTAGCGGGACAGTTTTAATTAACTTGTAAACAGCGTGAAACAGTAGGGAACGAGGAAGGGATCTTCGGTAAAGATTTGGTCAACATCAATCTGTGGTTCTCGAGTTATGAGATGACAGCGTAATTCTCTTTTTATTATTTATTATTATTTAGTGTTCTGTCTGACGACAGGTCCATATGAACAGGATCCTTCCATCCTTTTCTCGCACTGGGACCTGTTCATATACGTTCTTGGCAGATGATCCAGAAGTGGTTTGCCATTGCCTTCTTCTGTGTGTGAATGGAGTAATTGTTGGGATGCCACGGAGGAAAACTCCGTGTTGCCTAGACCACGGCCTTGCCCAACACAAGTTACAAATTCGGGCACTGCCCGAGACCCCAGGATTACAAGGCCAGCGTTCTAACCGCTAGACCACCGTGGCTTCTCTTTTTGTATAATAATCTAAAAAAACTTCAAGACTTACAGAAAACATGTATTTGGCATTAAGTATTTTGTTTCCCCTGTAACATGATTATGTTTAAATCCAGATAAGTAGCGATAATTTATTTAACTAGTTTATCAGTGTAATGGGAAAGTATGTTTTTTTGCTGTACAGGCTGAATTTTTAGCAATTTTTTAGATGAACTTTGGCACCAGATGTTTAAGTTTCAAGTCCTTCATTTCAAAATATCAAATATTGCGGTATAGCTACTTTGTAGTAGGAATGTATAGGGATCGAATCTTGGGCATGACTATTTATACTGTTTTACATAGTAACTAGTGCTGTAATGGCAGGGCTTCTAAATAGGCTACGGTCGTTTCCTTCCACATCTTTTCCATTTTGTCATGTAGAATCTTTAATCAACTTCTTTGTCTTATGTTGTAAGTACTTTAAAACAGTTTTGTTTTAATTGCAAGCCTTCAATTCTGTTTTCGTTCCTGGAAGATGATGCCGTATTTTCAGTTGACTATTGTTAACCAATAGACTAATTTCATTGGGCAGAGTCCGTCTTGAGGAACTAAAGGACGCTTAGAGTCTCAAGAAAAATTCCATCTTTTATGTATTCTGAAGGTATATTACCGTGTTCAAGAGTCCGCACTGGACCATATATTGAACCATTTAAGTCCAAAACTTTACACCCTGTTTCTTTAAAATTCATTTAAATATACCGACGTCCTCCCAACTACACGTCTCCCAAATGGTCGTTACCCTTCAGATTTCCCGATTACAATTCTGTATTCATATCCATCACTTCCATGCGTGCTATGTATCCCGTCCCGTCTTAACCAGATCGCCACGGTAATAATTCCTGCTTGTTTAAGAGTTAAAGTTATTAATCTCATTTTTTCGTTGTCCATCTTTCTTTTGTCTTTTAGTACCTAATGTTATTTTAATCATGTGGGATTTGAGGCATTGATTGTGGTGGCGATGATGTTTTGCTGGGTTTTGGCAACGCCACGTTCCGGAGAAATGTACTGTCTCATTTTCAACCCTGAAAATGGAGACAGTATGTTTCTGAAACGTTAGCATCTACCGACGAATCAACGCGGCGCCAAAACCCAGAATATCATGACCGTTCTTCTCAGAACTTTATTCACTAACATTGGCTCACCAACTTCCGAGGAATGTTTTCTGTCTTGCACCACTCTTGCAGCGAGTTGCAGAGTTACAGGAGACGAAGTGTTAGGCCTATCCTACTAACCGGCAAACATCCATGAAGCAACAACCTCTCTGAGCTCAGCGGTCGTATATTAATTTAGAACTCGGGTCAGCGCTGTATCCGAGGCTTGACTTGGCTGTTCCACGCTTCAGCTTTATGAATAATAATTGGGGGATGGAGGTGGTAGGGCGGGTTGCAGAAAACAAGGATCTACTGCTCGTTTTGCTCTGGAGTGCTACACAGTCTACAGATAATCCTGGCGATGTTTTTATACGTCGTATTTGGAGAGCAACGCGAGAAGCAAGGCCCAGGGATGAATGCAGTCCCCATGGGAGCTGTGTTTATTACAGTAGAGCTAGTGCAAATACGAATGTCGGATGCTGCTTTATTGAGCAACCTGAACTGTGTATGTGTACATGTTACTGAATGGATATGTAAGGGTTTATTAATACAAGCAACCACAGCTCATGTTCTAAGGCGTGACCAAAAAGTTCTACGACGAAATGTGTGTAGCGCTGCAAGAAAGAGAAACTGCTGATAAATCTGTACCCAAAAATGTGATGAAAGTTCCTCAGTTTTGGGGGGCCGAGCTCAGTGATCTTATCACTTGACTGACAGAATGCCTCACAACTGACTAATTGTATATGTTGTTCTTAGCATGGAGAATGTTTCAAACCGGGGTGACTTTAAGTGAGTTTCGTAGTAGATGAATTGACACTGAAGCAGGTTTTCCTGAGATCTTTGGATTTATTCTAATAATTATCATTGTGATATTTCTCCATTATGATCCATGACGTGTGCCATAACCCTGACCAGGTATCATACCCATGGTTCTCCGACCCAGCATTTGGCTGATCTCCCGGTAAAGTAAGTTAGGTTTTATTGTTATTCTGTCAGCATAAAAGCAAAGATTCGCCATCTGTTTTCTGCGTATGTCCTATTCATTAGGCCTGGAGTCAGACCGCGAAAATCTTAAGGTCACGAGGTCACAAATCTTTTAAATTTATAATAATAGATCGTTAACAGTATTCTGAATGCAAATAAACGAGAAAGACATAAATACAGAAACATTCATCTTGTGCCTGAAAACACATGGTGTGTTTGTGCGTGTTTGAAAGTAAATGAACAAATTTTGCATCTTGTCCCATTCATTAGCCAGGGGATGCTACGAGACGACAGACCCCAGACGTGGGCTGCGCTTCGTGGACGCTCTTGGCAGCAAGACAGACGCCAGCACTAGAGGATTCGGCGGACTGGCATCACTTCTTCCTGTAATTAAAGCTCGGTCATACTTAGTATTTCTACAGCCACGTATATTTTCTGTAGTCCTCCATATTAGAGTAACAGAACAGGTGCTGGACTTCTGTCGCGAAATGTATCCTGTTCAAATTTTAATTTGCTTACCTTCTGCCCTGACTGAGATGTCACGTGAAAATGAAAGTCTTGTGGGTTGTTTCGCTGTGTAGTCTGGTAGAAATTTACCGATGCTTCGGAGGTGCTTGCTGCTTCTGTCATTAGGGAGACGAGACGAAGTCATCTTTATTGTCGCCGTGGGAACCTGAAATTTGTCCAAGATGTTGCCTGTTCTCAGGTTCTGTCGGTGAATTTTTTAATGGTGCCTGAAGTAAATCTCGGTTACTTCTTCCAATGTTCTACCTACTGACCATTTACAATCATTTCCATTTCTCATTCACTGTATAACCTTTAGAAACAGGGTCGTTAAATAACCAAAGAACAGGTCGTTGAATCTTAGAATAGATTAGAAAAGTCACAAATTGGTAAAAGTGATAGCCTGGGGTTTATGTAATGTGAGTTCACGAATGAAACTCAATCCTGAGCCAGATTCATCCAATCCACATACTCACGTCCTGGTTATTTAAGATCCATTTAAAAATATCCTCCCATGTTTGCTTTATCTCCTCCTTTTCCTTACATGTTGGGAACCCTCGAGGTTAAGTGAATTATTGACACTCCAATGCTGTGGTCAGGGCGCGAGGTGGGGCACTGTGATATATGGGGACCCACTGTGTAAACACTACACACTCACCGCGTATATCACCCGGCTAATATACTGCACTGACTCCATTCCAGAGAGCAAATTTTTGTGAGTTATATTCAACTAACACGTCTGGATGTAAACTTTGCGGTTGTTACGCTACAGTTAGACGCTTTTGATGTTATTCATTATCCTCGCTTCGTGGTCTCTGTTGTCAGGGACTCGTAAAGGGTTGGGACTGTGTGTATAACAATTCTGTAGTTTTGATATACGTCCTACTGTACTGGTTAGTAGTAAACCTGGTTTATATTTTGGAGATTCCTATGTCTTTTATGAATACTGGTTTAAAATAATCATCTCTTCTTATTTTAATTCTGGCAGTCTCCAATCAGGCTTTGTCAACAAAGTTGTTAATAAACAAGTAGATAAAAAAATATCAAGAAGTTTTGTACCAACACATACAGACGTAGACATACATTGATATTCGTATTCAGAATAGCCGGCTTCGGGATTCGATCTAGAGATATGTCGTGTTCCTTTAGTACCACCATCAGCACTCTCCTTTCTTACCTTGATCATGTGTTCTCCATTCCCTTCTGATTCCCCGTCCTCTTTTTCCTCTTTTTAAAATATCTTTCCGCCTTCTCCTACCACTTACTTTTTATCTCTTAAATCTCTTTTTACTCAAACATATTCTGCTTTCATTTGTCTTATTCTCGCCCTTCTCATGTTCTGCTTCTGCTGCTTTTTTGCGCCTGTTTCCCCTTTTGTTACTTCTTGCGTATACATTTTGCAATATTTCAAAGCCTTTCCTCTTCATTTGATAGTACTTGCTTCTTATCTTCTGTCTTCTTCTTCTTCTTCTTGACATCGCTCTCATTCCATTTGTTTGTATTTCAACCTCTTCAATTTCTCTGTCACCTTTTTCTTTCATAATATTTTTCCTGTTGTTTTATTTAATTTTCTCTTCACCTTTCCCTTCCTGTTTCTTATTCTTTCAGTTAGGGTGAAGTCGATGAACGAAGCTCCGTATATACAATATATTTTCTGCATTTCAAGAATTGTTAATCTCATTCTCTTTTAATTTCACCTTCGTCATTCTTCGCACAGGCCTTTGCCCCACCACTCGGCCTGGAATGGCAACCTCTAGATATGCCTTCTTGTTATGATCATCCTCCTCGTTGACACGGAAATGAATTTATACGCACCTTGTAGGAACGAATCTGGATCTGTGTAGCTATGTTTTTCCCTAATGAAACTAATGTGTTATGGGGAGCGTTATACCGCTCTGCGAGTTCTGCTCAATTAAAGACGCTACCAGTTCTGTCTTCTGAGATCCAAAGGGGGCCGTTGGATTCGTTGGTCTCGTTCGTTATGCTGCTTGAAGCAGTGACTTATGTCGACACGTGTGCTAACAGTGGGCCCTTGCTTCTTATAGCTGCGGAGTTTATCATAATAATATTTAAAAAATTATTTCTAACATCGAAGATGATACACTGCGAGACAAATAAATACACGCTGTGGGCAGAAGGAAGAGAAATTGATTGTTAGAACATTTAGTACAGTAGATGTAAGCTATGAATCTGCTTTGACAAATTAACTGATCCAACAATTCATGTAGTCCTAATTCTTTGAAGTTGACCAAAGCAAGGTAACTTCTCCAACTTGGAAAGTTCCATTTTCGTCCTAGTGTCCAAAGTGGTGCCGTTATTTAAGATTATCCAGTTATAGATTTCTGTGCATTTATCATGTCCTCTATACGTGCTACATGACCGCCTATCTTATCTCCCTTGGTTTCACCCTAATAACATTTGGTAAAATTGTAAAATTCCTTTTGTATTTCTGCAGATTCCTCTTAGTCCTACTGGTAATAAGTGAACTGTGTTACGAAGGAGGCGAGGTAAACAGCGCCCCCACTCAGCTTTCTTGTCAGTGGGAACTGTTGAGTCGTGGAGAGCTGTCGGCCGTGGACTGTCGTAAGCTCTGGGTGTCACCACGGTATTTGGTGGCTTGGCTGCGGGAGGATTTCTCCAGGGAGACGCCCAGACCCTTCCTGACAACCTGGGATTAACCCTCGCTGATGACTAACGCATGTCTGCACTAATCCCGTCCCGTTCGAATCCTGGCTTATACACGAAAACCCCGTCACGTGACGCAGCTCAGTCTGTGGCGCGTTTGTTCTGCCAACAGTGGCGACTGAGGTACTCATGTCTTGAGCTAGAGTTGTACTAAATCTGGCCTGCTTCTGAGACAGTTGTACACTCCACTGCCTTTCTGGGACGAGAAACTTTGTGAATGTAGGTGTGTACAGGTCATCTGTGACGTGTAGGCGATTACGATGGGCTGGACATGTAGCTAACTGATACAAGGGGGAATTTCATAAAGAATTGTTGTGGAGTAAAGGTTTTGAAAAGAGCCACTTGGAAGACTGAGAAGGTGAGGGATGAATAACATTAATATGGAACCTTAGGAGACAAACTGTGAGGATAAATGAATGGATCTAGAACAAGATCATATCCAATGAAGATTTTGGTATTAATGGTGTTGAACCTTTGGATTCTGGTACCAGATTAGGCTTGTTAGTGTCTTATCTAAACTCTTGAAGTAGGCATATGACGCCACAGTTAGGTAGCCGATTGGTGACGTAGCATAACCCAAGGGATTTGTTTTGCTGAGGTGGGATGAGACTTCATCTCTCTAAAACTCGGACTCCGAGTGAATATGCAGTATTTATGAAATGATGTTGGCAGGTGAAAACGGAAGGAATCGGAGAGAAACCTGTCTCAGTGCCACTTTGTCTAACAAAATATCACATGGACTCACCTGGCCGTGAACCCGAGTCTTCTCGGTCGGAAGCCGGTGACTAGCCGCCTGAGGTATGGTACGGTCCAGCCCACACTACTTATCGTGGTGGTTGTGATGATATTTATGCAGTTTACAAAATCATTGCAGGGTGGTCATTCAAACTGTAGAAAGAAATATACAAGCCTGTGTCGTAAGAAGGGTGCCCAAAACAGACTTGAAGCCTATGTTCTGTGCTGAGTGTTTATATGCTAATTTAGCATCAGTATATCCACTTAATAAAGATCATAAACAGATGAACTCTATTTGCTGTACTTAATTAACTTGGTGCTGACAAATCTCAACCATGACATAGTACGTTTAGAAGTCTGAACGCTCAAAATTACCACGGCTGTAAACATGGCCATGCAAGTCCCTGATTTATACCATTTTAGGATGAAAATGTGAAAGTAATTCTCCCTGTGCTTCATCATTACTGAAGGAGTGTGTTTCTTTCTCCTTTCATTGCACTCTATTTGGGCCTAACATGGTTGTTAAGCTTCACGCTCCGACCTCGTTACCCCCGTACATTTGATGTCGGACTGGGCTGACCCCAGAGGCTTTCTTCTTTATGTTGGGGGTGAAAGAATCCCTAGGTCCCGAGAGTCGATTCCTGGTCATCCAGTCCGAAGCCCGAATTCCTATGGCAAGCGTAAAGACTTGTAGTAGTCTTTTGTTTTTCTTCCTTTCATTCTTTCTGACTTTATTTTCTCATTCTTTCATTCGCTTTTTACCCCCTCACTTTTCTTTTCTTAATTTCTTAGTTTTCGACTCTTTCGTTTCTTCGTTGATTTCGATTTCTTCTTTGTTCAACTGTTTCTTTCTCTAGCTTTCTTCGTTCGTTTCTTTCTGCCGCACATACTCTTCTTATCCTGTGTGATGTGGACGCTATATAAGTTACTTATTTTCGTGGTTCAGCTTGGGCATTCCACAGCACGGCGAGCTGGTTTCCTCCTCGGTGCTCTAGACAGACATTGTAACTTGCACATGAAGGGACACGACGTAGTGGTTGCTAGTACACGTAATCGCATTCTAAGTAAGTGAACTCGCCCCGCATGTAAGTTTCGTACTTGGTGCGAAGCAGTGTTTTAAAATTTTACGCTTCACAACAGTGACCTGCATAATAAAACGAAAACGAATTTAAAGCTTAGTGATGTTGCTATTCTGGGTCTTGTCTCCGTGTGGACTCGTCAACAAATGCCCTGAAGATGGATACAATGTTTCTCCGAAACGTTGGCATCTACCGACGAATCTACAGGGCGGTGCGCCGTGATAACCTCAAATCTCACACTTTAAAGCTTGTCGAACCAATGTAAAAAAAAACTGGTACTGATGATTTCCTATTACGCCGAAACGCATATGGTTGTTAATTTTAATATTTATTTAAACCTTAATAATAAACAGTCAGTGTGCTCCATGTTTCTGGTGCTTGCTTTTGTCCGTGGAAGGCAGCAGCCTATATTTAGGAGCGATATGATTCAGTGCTCGACTTGGCTAAACAGACGCTCTGTGTTAGAGCCTCTTCTCCTGAGGACCCAGATGCATCAGTGGACGGTCGTGTTCTCACTTTACGAATACCGTTTCACAGTTTTCAAGTGGGCACACAGATGTTACACAGACCTAGCTAAGTAACTGGATTATTGGGCGAAAACGTCTGGACCAGTTTAACGATCAAATTCTGGCTTGTTTATCGTCTTCTTGAAACATCTGGTTGGTTCTGGAGAATGTTCTGACTTGTGTTGTTGCTCCGAAAGCCGTTGTCTCGCGTCCTAGCTTCAAAATATTATGGTAATGGGCCCAAAACAATTAGTCGTAATTAATATATTATAATGTATGAAATGTTTGTATTGAGTTCATTTAGAAATAAAAGTTAGTGTGAGACAATTCACCGATTAACACGTTAAATTCAATAAAAGTTATCACTCGCCCTGATTAAGTACATCACACGAACTTGGCGAGTAGCGGAGGGAAAGCTACACGCATTTTTAACCTCGCGTCTAGATAGTCGTCATTTTCACACTCCGGCCGCTTTAAACCCAAATCTAATTGGATGGGAGAGTGGGTGGACCGCAGAACAGTTGCAGACACGGTCGTGACGAAGTGAAAACTCCGGCTGCTGTCAAATATAGGGCCCCTAAAGTCCTTCTCTAGCCTCTCACTGTACGGATTGACGTACACAGTGTAATAACAGATCTTTCTTATTTTGAAATTGATATTACCGTGATTACTTAGATTTAGATCGGTCACGGACTTCCAGGACGATGCATGCATGTACCAGTGTCCTTAAGAGGAGGGACAGAATAGTTAAATGTTGGAGATGACTGTTTTCTGGGATGTTGCGCCATATAGCATGGTAGAAGTTTACCGCTGTTTCAGAGGTGTTTGCTTCTTCCATCATCAGAGCAATTCTCACCGTTTAAAATGATTTTACATGACCTTTGTGATTTAGACTGCTGCATCAGCTGTCTATTTTCATGAAACTCTGCAATTCTAAATTAAACTTGTTAGTTATTGTGTTATCTACGTTGTACGTATCCAAGAGTTCCACTAATAAACAGGTTTGTTGTTTATTGTTGAGATTATCTTTATGTTTAACAGTTATGTTTTGTGAATATTCGGTATACTACTATGAATTGTATTTGTATGTTTCAGGGTTTCGTGTCAGTCACGATTTTCTCCAGTCTCCCTCACTGCTACTCATACCTCGCCTATTGGAAGGAACTGGTCACTTCACTTGCATTCCGAATCAGGAAAACAAGGTAGGGAGCGCCACTTACCTGACTGTATTCAGACAGGCATTTGGTTTTACAACTTGCATTCCGTATGTAAGGATTCTGATCACTTGTTTCTTCAGATATTTAAGAGGCATCAGAGCATCGAAGCCAGAACAATAGGCCGTATAACATGACGTTCTTTGTGTAACCGAAGAATGTAAGTCGTCTTATTTGTTTCATTGCATTGTAGTTGCAGTCTGTCTGTCTCGATACCGAATAACCTGGAATAAACGGATTTGCTTCAAACTTAACACACGGAAATCTGGACCAAAAAAATTCAGGTTTTTGGCCAAATTGATTAATACACTCTATGTCATTAAGGAGACTAATAACAAAACTGACTTCAAGGAGAATAACTCTGCTGTCAAGAAATTCTCACCTTTTAAGGAATCAGAAGGTTTATTACCTTGTTCCGTCCATATTATTTATTAAAAATCTATTTTAATATTACCCTCACATCTGAGCTTAAGTCTTCCAAGTGGTTTCTTCTCTTCAAAATTTTGAACCAAAATTTTATGCAATTCTTTAATCTCCTCTGTGAGCACTACATGCCCCGCCCATCTCATCCTCCATGGTTTGATCGTCCTAATATTTGTTAATGAATACAGATTATGGAACTTCTAGTTTTATGCCAGTTGAGTTGAATCCCTTTCTCGCCTCGAACTCTTCCTCCAAGAACCAATTTTTTTATGGCATTACGATCTATGCCTGGGTCTTCCAAGTGGTGCATTCCCTTCAGATTTTCGGAATAAAATTTTATGTGCAGTTCATATCACCCAGACGTGTGCTACATGAGTTTCCATCGTAATAATACAGTTGATGAAAGTACAAATAATAAAACTTCTTATTAAGAATTTCCTCCATATTAATCCATTTTAGGCCTGGTAATACAGTTTCCTGAGCGCTGAGTATCTGAATGTTGGCTCAGTTTTTCATTAGAAGAAGTGCCCGCTTTATTCACATTTGATCCTTAGCACCTGCGGTGGGTTGAACACGAGACCGGGGTGAATGTAATTTTCTCTGCCATTAGATTGTTCCTTATTTTTTATTGCATCTTTGGACTGTCGATGTCCGTGACAACTAAGGGCCGTTCTGCCCTTCTTACTCGTCCCATCCACTTCGCAGCCACTCCATAGTGTTTTTGTAATTGTCTGTTAAAACTTTATATTCGACATCGCACACGTCTAAGCTGTGTTTGATACACGTATCATTTCCGGTGATGAGCCGGGATAGCTCAGTCAGTATAGTGACTAGCTACGGGCTGGACGACCGGGGTTCGATCCCCGACAAGGGCAGAGGATTTTTCCTCTAGCCTCTGCGTCCAGACCGGCTCTGGGGCCCACCCAGCCTCCTCTACAATGGGTACCGGGGTCCTTTCTCGGGGGTAAAGCCGGCCGGGGCGTGATGCTGACCACTCACCCCCATCTAGTGCCGAGGTCAAGGAAGAGAGGAGCTATACCTCCACTCACCCCAAGCGCCTACATGGCGTGTAGGGGGACAAACTTTATCATTTCCGGTGTTTGATTAGTGTTTCGTTTCCGGTGTCATTGTTGGATTTCATACTGCGTCCGCTGATTTTAGTCTCATGTTCAGAAATTATGTTACTGCTATTAATACAAAAATAAACTCTCTTCATTTTCTAAAAATTGCCAAGTTCTTGTATTAGCGTCATTATTTCATGCATGGGTTGGAATGTTTGGGAGTCGTCCAGCCATGCGCCCACCTTTTCCTCTTATTCTTTCATGATAAAGGGTAACGGCACGTTTTATTGGGTTTTTTTACAAGATGTCTATCACGTTAACGCATACCGAGGAAGTCTTCTCCGTCTGCATATGTTTTCGTTTCGACGTTACTCAACAGTTGAAATTTTAGTGTTAGGATTAATTTCGTAGACACTAAATCGTGTGGAATGAATGGATTTTTGTTTCAGCTTCGTTTACAAGCATCTGTGTATGGATTTTGTTATAGATCCTACTAAGATGTGAACTTGTATCTCTTTGTATCTTATATGCGTCATGTTTGTGTTTGATTAAATATATTTATTTTGTACAGTCTATACACAAACGTTTGAAGTTTATTGATACGATTTGACATTATATAATGTAAAATCGTATTTACGATTAAGAGCGCTAATATAATATTTTACACAATAAAATGTTTTAATATTATATAATTTTTACAACACCAATAAACTTCAAACGTTTGTGTATAGACTGTACAAAATAAATATATTTAAGATGTGAACGTTTTACTTTGTCTGCTTCTCGATGTTGTAAATATTGTATCGAAATACGCGGAAAAGTATTTAATGATTCCGTGGATATTTATTGTGGTTAGGTTCATACCAGTGATTTTATATATGTTGTAAGTGAACGTTAAGTCGGCCTGCAGTGAGATAGCTTACCGGACTGTAAAGTCACTGAGAACAAGATTGGGAAATATTGTATTCAAAGGCTCATTTGACGATGTTCCTTGTAAGTACAAAGCGTCGACTTATGATTAATTAATTATGGATGGAAAGTGATACGGAAGCAAGCGGTTGTAACCCAATTAATGTATTGTCCTGGCACATTGCTGGAGGGACTTAGGAATACCACGACAAATCTCTATGAGTATTGCCTGTCTTCGAGCCGATGTGTGAACCGAGATCCCTCGTGTGCGAAGCAACAGTGTTAACCACTCGGCTGTCTTTTATTCTTGGCTTTTTTGAGTGCCTGCTTTATGTAACGTCGAATTGAATGACGATCTATTGATGATGAATTTGAAGCTAAAATAAAACGGTTGTCTATTCTCAAGGTATTGTTTAGCATGTACCTTGGAGAATTGTGGGTAAAGACGGAACACCTGTCACATTTGGCCCCGGACCTCCGGAAAACAAAATAAAATATCAAAGACTGTGTCTGCGTTGAGTCTGTAATACCGCTGCGTCCAATTGAAATTGTAGCTGGCTTGTTCATGTCCCTGGCACGTGGTTAAATCTCCAGCCCTGGTTACATCTTTTCTGTCATCATGCACGTGAAGATTCTTTTACACTTCTTCAAACAATCGATTTTACTTTCCAGCAGTACGCTTTGTGGTGGCAGCCTGTAAGTAAGTCTGGTTTGTATCCTCTCTCCACTTTGCAAGACGTGGTTCCGAAATTACGTCCCTTGTAAACCACACGGCTGGCAGACTTCATTTGCATAAGTTTTAGTTTTCAAGATTAACAACAGAGCTCGCTGAAAGTATAATAGAAGAAGTTGCTGTGGTGATGGAAATGAGGATGGAAGAAGGATGAGAGGGTTGAAGGCAAGGGAAGCTTGTTACTTGAGGTGTTGCAAGATGGGAATAAAGAGCGACAAGGGGGAGTTGTGGCTGGGGGTTGAGAGGAGAGGGGTTTTTGAGAAGCGCAAAGAATGAAGAAAATTGGAGGGAAGTGTATGAAAATAAGGAAAGAGTTTTTTATGTGTAGCCGGGAAAGATTAGACTACATTATAGAGCATCCTTTACCCTTACCACACCTCCCCGAAACTTGGGAAACACATCCTTTAATGAAATGAAGAGGGCTGGTGTTGGTTGTGCTGCAGCCGTAGCAGGGGCAGTGTTATACCGCCATGGAGTTTAATTCTTACGCTGACGATCTAACTAACTTCCCCAGCAAGCAGCGGGGGGTAGCCGGGGGAGGGGGATGCTTTATAATAAAAAAATAAAATGTCAGATGAGGCTTAAAAAGTTAGCCATGGTGTTTGTTATACCGTACCCGGTTTTTATTTTAAATTCGTTTACATATTGTCCTCCTTTGAAATGAAGCGAATATTTCAGGGAAATAAAGGGAGACGTAGCTATAATAATTTACACAACATAAAAGAAAGTACATTTTCTCTCATATACAAGTCTTCCTGAAAAGTGGAGTACACGGTAACAATGTAAATATATTTTGTCGGATTCTTGTTTATATGCTAATAAGAATTATATATGCACAGTGCTCAAAGATGGCGCCATCCTCTAATATGGCGACACGGTATGAACATTTGTCTCACTGCGCTGGAATCTATTGGTGTGAAGTCAGACCGAAATGCGTCTTGACAAAACAACTGCAAATCTCGCAGTCAAAATTCGCTTTGTCTTCTGTTTGTTGTTCATTTATTAACATTTACAGGCGGTGTTGTTAGATCTGTGTTTATTGTTTAATTAAGACGTATTACTGTCTGTCCTAAAAACGATGAACGTCGGTATACTTCAAAGACTATAGTTGTTAAATGTTGTCTTTTACTGTGACGGAATAGCAAATTGGAAAGAAGGAAAGAAGGAAAAATGAAAGTTCGAGCGTGATATAGCGTTGAACTTCGTAGTTTATTTGTGTCACCCAGTGTTAATAAGGACTGTGAAATGAAGGAGGTTCCTATGGACTGGTCGTGTGTCTGGTTTATTTGTGTCATCCAGTGTTAATAAGAACTGTGAAATGAACGAGGTTCCTATGGACTGGTCGTGTGTCTGGAATGGAGATGTAAGAAATGCACACAGAGTTTTGGTGTGTAATTTTTTGAGAAACCCATTCAGTTGTACGACTGAATTGAAGGTGGGAGGATAATAAGTTATTAAGGTTACCATTTAGGAAATAATTAATTGTAACCATTTTCGGATTAAAGAGGGAAGCCTGTCTCTGAAAATTTGAATCTTTATATTAAGTGGGTTGTCACTTTTAATATCTAACAATCATTACATACATTTCTTTACATTTTATTCTAATTGGCCATGCAGGTCACCACAACGTAGTACTCGCCCGCAATTGGTATTCCGATGAAGTATTTATAACCCTTCCTTTCTTCAGATTATATTGAACAAGGACGATTAAAAATCTTGATCTACGAAAGTAAAATAGTTTTAGCAGTCAGGAGTGTGTCACGCTTTCAGCATCTCGAGAGTGAGTAACCCATAGGTTGTTGCCTTTTCGTATCACTGACTTACTTTTCCGAAACTAATTATGCCCATGTTGTCACAAACCATCTGACTAACAGGCTTAAATCTCAGCATAACCTGAGGGACCAATAAGTTACTAGGAAAACCAAGTCTGCTGTAGGACGATGCTGAATATCTATCCATGTACCATTTATGTTACCCCAAGATGAGTCGTAATATTATCCTGAAATCTGCTTTGTTGTTGCGAACAGGTGTGTATGTTGGTGCCGTTAGTGGATTGTGTTTGGAATATACCGGCTTTGAATCTCATTGCGTGTAGCTGTGTATCCAGACTGAGGTTTTCTTCAAATTCTCCAGCCGAATTATGGATAGTACTCGAGACACATCCGTCTATTTGCGATTCACAGGCAAATGCTATTACAATATATTCGACGGTACATGACTTCTGCAGTTGAATTAGCACCGCTAAATATCCTGAAAATCAATTGATAGATCCTTCTGTACGGTCACTTTCTTAGAGACTTCCACAACTGAAGTACATCTATATGTAGATTTGATATGTGTTAGTTCCTGGGTTCAAACCTCGGCCCCGAATCTGTCTTGACTGATGGTTTCTGTAGTGGCAAATGCTGGAAAAGTAGGCCGCAAAATTATTCCACGGCGTTCGACATTTTACATCTTGCGTATTTAAATAATTGACGGAACCCAGCTTCTTGTTTCAAAATTCTTATCACTTCGCCCTACATACGTATCTAGTTGACATGGCGTCTTTAAATATCCCACGAATAAAAAACACAGTTCTTTAATGAGGGTAGCAGTCTCTGTGTGTGAGCACATTGGGACGTGTCCATGGCTTGGCGCTAATTTTGCACTGCTGGCAGAATTTCAGCCTCTCCCATGAGGACACTGTCACTTCGCCTGAAGAATGTTTAATTTGGATCTGTGACACAATATTTATCTGCTAGACATAGTCTCGTGCTCAAAACACTTTTCGGAACTGAAAAAAACTGCAGATCACCACAGCGCATTGTATTGTTCAGCTAGAATACCACAGAGCTTTGTGCTTCTAAACTTTCTGTATTGATTGACTTAGGAAAACTTTTGTCTCATTTCGAAAGGAGAAAGGTTGGGTTATGGCGGTTAATAACATTACTGGGTATGGGCTTAACAGGTGGGGCTTCAGTTCTCGTTGGACGGATTAAAGACAGTCCAGTTATTACATTCTGGAAGTTTAAAATACTTAATTAAACATGATTAATTTCAATAACAATTACGCTTATAATCATATTCAAGATTGGGAGCTTTCAAGGCGTAGCTTGTTATAGGATTTGAGACTTTCGTAGCGAGTACATTCAATAAAATCTTCTCGGGCAATAAGCCGCGTCAACTGGTTACCATAGTAAACCGACGTTTCGGGAACCAACTCTGTCCACATCATCAGGGTTCTGATGTAACTGGATACCTCGGAAGTCGCGACTTTTAAGAAATGTTGTCTTGATCTCAACTTCATACAAGGATTGGATTTTTGCGTCCTTTACCTTTATGATTTTTCCGTATTGAATTTTTAGCTGTAAATCATGCGGTGTTACTGTAGAAGAACCGAAAACCTATTTTACGTACGTGCTTCATTGCATGTAGTGTCTTGTGACAGAATAGAGCCATGTTAACAGTGACACCTGACCAACTATTTCTCTCTGTCAGTCCAAGTGCGTTTGTTACTGTGATGTCGACAAATGTCGGATCATGTCCTCGTACTTGGCACCTCTCCGGAGAAATCTCTCGCACTAGCCAGAAACGAGATACACAGGACTCTCAGATTTTGCCAGAATGGATATGGTACCGAAATTATGTCGCTATAAATCATTGATCACAATTTCACTGGTAGGTTTTGTTAGGAAATAAGTAAAAATAAGATTATGAAAACGTAATGTTTCATTCAACTACAGTCGCAGCAAGGCTATATCAAAAAACAAAAAGATTTGAATCTGTGTTGTCATCATTACTGTTTAGTTATGTTACATTTTGACCAAAATAAATTGGACTTACTGTGATACTAAGATCTCATTATTCTACAGTCATTTATAGATTTTTCTGAATTAATAAAATAAGTTGTGTAATAAACATCTCGGTACGATTTTAACCTTGTTAAATCCTTATACAAACGAAATCGATAATTTTCACTCCAGTCTTCCGTGATCTTCAATTTGTGTAATCAGTGTAAAAGATAGGAAAGCTATCTCGTAGGAACCGAGTCTGTCAGTCTGAAGTAATTTTGAGGAAAATTATATTTTGGACACGCGATTCAACAGCTTGGATGAGGCATCAGCCGTCCTCTGCCGACACAACAAAAACGTGAACACACATTCCTTGGGCAATAAATCAAACTTAGAACAGAAATATCTGTGAATCTGTTATCATGTTGAGCGCATTCATTCATGTTAAAATGTTAAATTACTTTTATGGCGAATGCCTATTAATTTTAAATGTCCTTTTGTCATCTTTCAACGCCTTGAAATTCTGGGTCAAACCTCATATGTATTAAATTTTGCTTCGAGTCCAGTTCATTTTAAGTTTGAGTTGTGCGACTATTCACTGTTATCGGCCCAGTGACCTGTTCGAATCCGGTTTTAGTTAAGAGCAGCCCCTGACTTCCCAATGTTCTGATAACGGAACTTGAAACGGGTTACGGACTACATGAGTGTCTGGGTCTGGTTATCACAGAAACTTTTGTTCTCGGTCGTCATATCAACTACAGAATGAACCGGGCTTACTGACTCACTGCTGTGACGTCATTCCGACTGGGTTGACGCTTGTTGCATCATTTTACTCCTTGGTGTCTGAATTTGTACATGAAACGTAATATTGCGATTATAACTGGGCTACTTCTGGCTGATAAATGGATAAGAGATGCTCATGTGCACAATAAGAAGAGGAGAATGGGAAAAGAAGGAAGTGAGGAAATAAGGCAAGAAGAATGGAATGAGGAGGGAAAGAAGATTCAGTGTCAGACGAAGAGATAAGAGATTTGGGGTGAAATCAGACAGAGAAAGAAGCGGAAACATAATGAGCAGAACAGAAGAAGGAATAACGAAAAAGTGGCAAAGGAAATGAAGAATATTTAGCCAAAAGTGGGAGGAAATAAGCGACAGGCCACAGAAAATAAAAGGAACTAGTGAGAGGAGTAAAAGAAATATGCAGAGGGAGAACAGAGAGTGAGTTGAGGAAGACGTAGCATCGTAATAAGGCAGAGAAGGAAGAAGTGAAGAGACACGGGAGGAGAAGTGAGATATTTGGTGGTTAGTGACAGAAGAGTAGGAGAAGTAGAGTGAAAGGAAGAAGAGGGAAGGAGAGATGAATAATCGACGCTTTCAGGAAAGGAAAAAGAAACATGCATGGAATTGAGAGAGAAAAATGTATAAGGTGCAAAAGAAAGCTGATTTTGAGAAGAACAATAGTTTTGGAGGAGAAATAGAAGATGAATAGTATAGTAGGAGAGGAGGAGGAAGTTATAAGAAACAGAGGAGAATGAAGAGAGTATTAGATTATTGTTACCGCAATGAGCATAACTGTGCCCTTCGAGTGATCTATTTGTCGAGAAATCGAGCCAATAATAGACGCATTTGTTAACGGACATACCATTGTACACGTCAAACTCGTTTAACTACGACTTTTAGTTTCGGCACCTCATTAGCCTACTACGCTATTCATTTCATCCTTCCTTAACTCAACTCTTTGTTTATATTATGTTTCCCTCTAAGGATAGTATAATTACACTTTTGTCTGCTCAATCAGGCCGATAGACTTCCTTAAATTCGGATTTATTTTTTATATTGGTTTCTTCGTTGCGTTTCCGGTGCGTGGAACTTTGAACAGTCCCGAAAAACAGGGCAACGAGCAGTTTCCGATGTGTGATCAGTTTGTACGTTTTATCAGATGTTCTAATGGAATTAAAATAACTTGGGATGAAAACAACTTTCTAAATTTAAACATGTTGAAACTGCCTTCTATTACCGCTAATTCTTATATCTTTAAAAGCACGATCCATTCAACTGACTTTAAAAATTATATCGCAAGTAAAACTTTGTACTGAACATAATTCCCTGCAGTCAGTTGGGGAAAAATAATATAATAAAGGAGAATTGTTGGGAGTTGTGTGAAAGGATTTGGAACCAGAGTTTCATCTTGAAGCATCGGGAACCCACACCATTTCTCCAGAGCACAGCTTTATAAATGTTTGAAGTTTTCGCGCAGTGAAAAGGAGTGGAGGGAAGTGGGAAGCAAATGAGGAGATTTTGTGCTTTATTATTAGAATATCTGGCGAGAACTCTGCCTTGTGACTTCAGTAGCGGCTTGTTTCCTGTAGGAAACGATTCAGTGTTTGAATAACCTAGCACGTTTACACGTAAAATCGATAAGTCGATGTCGGGCTGGTGAAAACACATTGAGGCTCCGAAGGACAACGGACTCTTAGAATTCTGGGAGAATTTGCTTTAGACGTTACATTGCCCACATAAATATATCACATAAACGATGTTGCGGAGGCTAGTTCTGTATCCTTCTTCAGGTATATAGAAAACGTATTAAGTGATAACACCGACTTTATCTAACGGGATCTATGGAGTAGGAACCTTTTCTTTTGAGTATCGTACGCTCATGAGTGAATCAGCTTCTGAAATCTGCAGCGAGATATGTGGCCTTCGAGACCCATGATGTGAGGAATATTGTTCTATGAAATTTTGAGTTAACCGTAATGATTGAGGCGAGCAGTAATCTCTGAAACGTCGGTAAATATCTGTCAAACTACACGCCGCAACAGCCCAGAAGACAGCCATTTTCATACTCGCCGTCGTGAGAGCTTGAAATCGCACTTGATCGATTTATACGTTTGACTTTGCAAGGGAGACGCGGCTTATGTTGTGTTCGGCAGGAAAGCATAATTTAGACAGTGGGCCTGTTTGTCTGAGCTCGGAGCGCAAGGCCGCCGCTGTCTGGAGCCTCCTCCTTCGGTCTTCTTGCTTATTGAGAACAAGCGCCAACTCCCTCTCTCCCTCTTCACTTCACTTTTGAAAATCGGCTTAATGCCTTGGAAAGTAAGAAAGACAATTAATATCAATTATCACTGAGACGTGCTAATTAATTCTTAGATCTGCGCTTCTGAGATGAGCGCAAGAATAAGGGGAAGCCTTTTTCAAGAAAGGGAAATATTATTGGGCGGAGATAACGAAATACAGAGGACTGAAAGGGAAGGATGCATTCTCGCTGGTTCCTGTGTTATTTGTTATTGCTCGTAATGGACGAAAAGCTGCTGTAAGGTTCGGTATAGCCGACATTAAGAATTGTATGTATTTCGATGCGTTAAAGAAAGAAAAATAAATTTACAATTAATTCAAAGGAGCAATGTCCTTCTTGACAAAACAGTAAGTAGTCTCTCATCTAGACAAGGAAATCCCTGTATTTTATGGAACCTGAATGTTCATTGTCGTGTTCACAAAAATTCGCCAGTGGTTCTTACCTTGGCTAGATAAGTGTAGTCTGCACCCTGCCACGTTTTTTACATAAATCCATTTAATATTATCATTTCATCTACTATTTGGTCTTTTAGAAAGTTGTCTCTTCCATTAAGTTTTCTGTCCAACATTTTCCATGCGTTTCTTATCATCCCATGCGTGCTGGACACCTCACCCATCTTATTTGGTTTCACAGTCATAACAGCCTAATATCTGGTCAACAGTCGGAACACAAATTATGAAATCTCTCATCATGCTAATTATCCAGTTTCCTTTTACTTCTTCCGTTTTGGACCAAAATACTTTCCTCAGCATCCTGTTCTCGGATATCCTCAAGTTGTGTTCTTCCCTCAAATTGAGTCTTACACCCGTACAAAAGAATATTTGACTTATATATTATGAAGCCTTTTGTGTAGGCCCTACTCAAAAATTATGTCAAAATTACAGGATTTTATCCGAAACGCATAATGCCTTAACGTTTTAGGGCCAATACAAACTTTTATGAAATAGTTTTAAGATGTTTCTGTATTAAATTGTAAATTTGTCCGTGGGGAAAATTTACTCATTCGTTGCTCTCAGCACGGCTGTGATAGGAGTTACGATCTTCCTCCATGACTCACTCACTACACGTCACATAATATAGCAGTTAGGCGGTACAAATCTTTTGTCTTTGACAATAAATTGTAGTGTCATACTATATACAGCATGAAATCCCCGCCATCTGAGTATTTGGTTACCAAGACACTAGCTTGTCAGACTGCCACAAACATTCCCAACGCTTTTCTTATGTCCCTCACAACAGTGAGCAGGCGCATTGACTGAATGCGACACGGGGAACCACAAATTTGTTTCTACTGCTTTGTGGCGGTGTCCTTTGATACCCTTATTCCCCCACTTGTATCTTTCTAACAGCCTCATGTACTGAAGCAGTGCCCTGGGAGAGGAGGTGGGAGAATCAAACCTTTGGCAGTCAGCGAAAATTCGGTGATAGAAGATGTATTTGTGGCTATTACCCTAACATCAATACAAATTGCTCAAAGGCCATTCTGAAAATTATTGGATATTATTTTGTAACTTTCAAAAATATAAATTCATTGTAGAAGATTTAAATATTATGTAAGAATCTTGGAGTCCTTCTGTCACGTGTTCTTGGTAGAAATAAATGCGTTATTTAAAATTTTAATCTTCAGAGTTGTTGTTAAACATAAGTGTGGATTTTAAATTGTAGGTATATACAAAATTTTTGTAAATAATTTAAAATGGTATGTTTTCTCGGATGATGTGTCGTGCAACCTCGTGGAATATTACCGATGTTCAGAAGTTTTTACTGCCACCATCATCAGGTCGGTCAGCTTCTACCAGACAACATGGAACATCAGAAGACAGTTGTCTTTAGAGAAACTGGCTTTAGATTGTGTCCAGTGACATATTCCTGTATTAGCAATGTTGAAACTTTGTGGTCTGCTGCAAGAGATATTGCATTTTCAGTGGAATGGATATAAGAAATGTTGTTCGCCAAAGGGGATGATGCTGTGTGGGCCGCGACACCAAGACGGTTAGCACGGTGCTTCAAGGCACAGTGTGAGGCGGGTCGGATGTCTGTGAAACTGCACCGAGACGCAGCAACTGCTGCCGGCGGGGGAGATCGTGTAACGGCTGACAGTCTTTTCATTTGCTTCCCGCACGAGACCGACTGTCACGCGGATCGCATCCTCTCTCGCGTTATGAAAAGTGCAATATTACAAACGCATGTATTTCTAACATTCTGACAGGCAGAGCAGTTGGTGTCTCTGGGTACAGTCAGGGACGCAACGAAACAGATTTAAAGAGGACGGCTGTTCGAATCCTTGCACGGCCTCGAATTTTTCTCTTTTCGGTGACAGGAACTGGCACATTTTTCAAACTTTCGGGATTGAAGAGACTTAAGGTTTTTACGACGACGAGTATGAAGATGGCTGTCTTCTGGTATGTTGCACCGTGTGGTCTGCTAGTTCACCGACGTCCCAGAGGTGTTTACTGTCTCCAGCATTAAGACTCATTACCCTGATGATGGAGGCAGCAAGTGTCTCTTGAACGCTGGTGTGTAATGCAGTAACGGGTCGTCCTAGGCAACAATTTCAATGACTTTGGAAACATATGATTTGAAGCAACTTTTCCCCTGTACATTTTTCCGTATTTTGCCAGCTAACGATTCTCCTATGACCACGCACTTACGGTAAATTTTGTATGTGCAACCGAGTGTGAGGTTAACTAAGGCACACAGTTGTTATACCGTTTCGACTTGTTAGGCCTGCTTCCTAGAAGAGCGTGGTTTAGACCCCGTCTTACAGAGTGATCTCTAACGTCCCATGGGCCTGAAGGATGTACAAGGAAAACAAAATGTAAAAGTGAAAAGAATGTCAAGTATGCCTATGCTGACTATACCATTTTTTAGGCAAATTTTATGCCGTCTTCTATCAACAGAACGAGGTCAGACGATAAACATTGGCCCACAAAACGTAAATGAATAGTTGATTAGTTCAGTCTATAAAGTGACTGGCGATAGGCTGGACAAGTGTTCGATTCCCGACAGGAGGGTGGACTTTTCGCTTGGTCACTTCTGCCCAGTTTTCTTATATAAATTTTCGTAAGTATCGTCTTATTTTCCCCGCTGTGAAAATCTTAAATTCAATGCAAAATAATAATTTCTCATAGGATGTCACAACTGTGATGGGTGCTCTCAGAGTGTTTTTTAAGTGCATTCAGTTCGACATTTTTGCAGTTACAGGTATAGAAGATGGAAATATAAATTACATGTAGGGATCCCAATCTTTAATTTACGTCTTCGTATTTATTATTAACTCGATTACAGTTCTCTTTCTCCACGTTATGTACGGAAAAGTTTAAACTGATAAAAGAACTTTATTATTATCATCATCATCGGATACCCATAGATCTATCAGAGACTATGTAACTTTTACTGTCTATCGTAATGTCAAGGTCAGTGTATCTGCTGCCAATGTAGTCTGTAGGAGCATTGACACCTTTAACAAAATGGTATTTTGATTATTGATCAGTCAGATTTCTAAATCAAAATAATTCTCTCTTCTTTCGTCAACTTTTCGCTTTAATTATATTCTATCGTCTTTTTTTATTTTAGCGAATTCCTGTGATTGGCTAATTAGTTGCTTTATAAACGGGTTGAATAAAATCGAATTGAATTATACGCTGTAAGTTTTAATATTCTGCATCTGGTTTGTACTTCGTTTGTTTCTTAATGTTAATTCTTAATTTTGAAGTCATTTGTAGACTATGGTAATGTTTTAATGCTTGGCAATAATTGTGTTGTCCAGCACATAAATAAGTGAATTCAATTGTCGGTTGACGTTGCAAATACGTATTTAAGCACAACTGCTTCATAATCAGGAGATCCCGCGTTCAATCCTCGGCTACTAAACGATTTATCCTGATTGATTATGGGTTTTCTCAGTCTAGTGCCTGTATAATATCTTAAAATTCGGCCACGACCGCTTCCTTCCATTTTTCCACTTAATTATTCATTAATCGTCCTGTCATTCGATGCCACAGGCGCATAGTCCAAGCTGCTGATAGCGTCGTTAAATGAATCATAACGAAGTCGCTAAGTAAATTAGATAACGTAGTCGTCTGGAATTGGTGGTTTCGCAAGTTATATTTTCCCGCTAACCGAAGTGACTCCTTTGTTCTTCTGCTCTCATCGCCTGACAAGCAGAACTGCAAAAATTACGTTAATGGTGATGTAGTGACGAGTACAGAGCCACAATTGTAAACCTAATGTGAGACGGGTCTGCATATGTACAGGGGCGTGTTGCGTCGTATTAGTGTAGGAGGGTATCGGGTTAAAATATGACCGGCCGTTATTCAAACCAGTGTAGTATAACTTACATCTGTGCACGATTATTGTACCAATAAGACGGTATCGCGATGTTCATAAATTGAATATCTGACAAGTCATATCAAACTGTGAAGACGCTGTTCGGCTCCTCCCGCTCCTTTAAGTTGCCGAAGTAGTTAATATCGGGGCTTCTAGCATCAAAAACGTATAAGACCATGTTCCTAAAAGTTTCATATAAGCTATATGCTTATTTATTGATTTTATCAACGTTATAAAATATATTAAATTTATTACTAAGAAATATAGACAAGGGTTATACAGAGAAATACATTATATAATAACGAAACATCTCAGTTTGCCTGGCCACATGTTACAGACAGTAACTTTTGAACCAGTTGAGGGGTTTCTAGGAAATACGGCATTGTTCCTGAATTGGATATTTTTCGTTAGCGTTGCCATCGTATGTGTTAAACCTGCACTCATAAGACGACAATAAAATTCCTGCAAAAACTGAATTAGTCTACAAGAAATTGAGGTTTGAAATAAAAATGCTTTTCTGACTGTACTGCTGTGGTTTTAATCAAAACCATCTCGCGTACATTTATTTTCGTCATATTTGTTTGAAAATAAACTGAACACATAAGTAACTATACCACTATACTGAAACAAACTAAATGCACTGACACAAAATATAAATATCAATACACTTTCACTGATTCAGATGTTGGAAAGGTTCATCTTTGATCTAGCCGAAATTTCCCAGAAACCTCTCAGTTGTTACACTTTCATGAAGCTTGAAGGGACGTAAGTATGTTTTAGTAATTCTCGAAATTACCTCACGTATGAAGCCAGCGGATTTTGTTAAGTGTCAGTGGATTTCATATGTATTTCTGGAGCTTTCGTGCCTACTTAATGAGTATCAACAGTGTAACCGCTGGTACAGTTATTCTCTTGTAAACACTAGCGTACGGTTCTATCACTCGAAGGCTGTAAGACTTTTAACTACGCCCTATCTGACCACTTAAAAGCTTCAGGTCGTAACAAAGGCAAAATGGCTCATGTTCATTTGGGATGCTTACAGCTGACGTCATTATGGCCTTGACTGTTTATTACAGACACTTCATTATATCAGTACGAACTGATTAAACCCATAAATAATAAACAGCTTGTTCCTTAATATAAACTGGGAGAGTTTCTGTCGTTAGTCCAAAGAGACCTCAGACTTGAAAGATAGAAGTCATGTGCAAAATTTCGTTTGAATAAACTTACATAAGTTTCCTTTTAAAAGCACACACAGTAGTGAATTGTTTGACTAAGTAGATGACTTTCACTATTTAACTCACCAAGCAGAGATTAGCTGGTTCTTCACGGCGAGGCCTGAATTTATGTGAAATTCTTAATGTTTATAATTTATAAATAAAATAATATAAAACATTTTTTTTTATAAAATCTAATAAAAGGGTCATTTTAGATCTCAAGGTAGCAAATAGGATAATATTAAATATGGCATAAGAAAAACATGTTCTGAGAACTTGAAATGCATTGAACACGATTAGAGCTGGATTCAATAACAATATTATGATTACGGCTGCGAACAGCTAACGCCCAGGAAGGCAGACGAAAAGTGGTCAATTGAAACTGCAGCAGTCGGTCAGCTCCTTAGATCATTAATTGGGTTCTTGCATCCTCAGTTACCTATTTAATTTTTTGCTAAGCAGGTTAGTCGATGGTTACCTAGTCAGTTACTTACTTTAGTAGTTAATAGGTACTTCATAAGTCCGAGTATTTTATGTAGGACACATTTTTACACGTGCTTGAATTTGTGTTTCCTTTTATAGAAATAGTTGTTTTTCACTATAGTATATTCGATGCTCCAGAACATTTTCTCATAAAAATAGCCCTATTACCAAACATATACATTACATTAAGCCGCAGTTTAGAGCTTCAATGAAAAGGAGGGATCGCTAACGTCTTTCTTCTTGACGGTTTTTCCTCGCCAGTTTGTCCTCAGACGCCCTCCATCTTAGTTTGAGAGACCAAGATTTACATTCAAATAAACACAAAATTTTAGGTTTGTGTATGTTATTCCTTGGGATTTTAGATAAGAGATGGGAAAGTAAAATATTCAGTGACAGAAATAAATTATCCCGTAATTTAGTTTGTTTTCAATTTTGTCTAGAATTTAATTTGTAATTTGTTACTGTCATTATCAATTATCTGAACTTGGCATAATTTTCTAATGGGTTGTCGTCTACATTTATTTTACGATTTTCCTGCAGTCTACTGAAGAGTCATCAATCTGTACGTAAGCTACAAATTACAATTAAATAATTTCGGGTTACGCGACTGTTTCAACTAGAAATTCTTGCAGCCAAAGGAATGACCACATTGTTCACAAGTGACTGAAATTGTGGAATATGTGTTTTTAGACCTACAAAAACAAAGGGATAAGGTGGGAACTCTTATCACGGAATTGTTATGACTTGCGCGAAGATAAAAACCCTTGTTATCTGGGTGCATGCCATACTTTACAGCTTCTGTAGTGTCCTAGTAGTAAAACACGTGACTACGATCAAATACTAAAACCAGTAACACTACAAGGCAGAGCGGGAGCATTTCTAAAGTACACGTAGTTTATGATTATTTAATGATGTCTTGTATTTCGTTATCAATGTTTCTTTAGTAGACAGTAGTAAACACTTCAGTTTACACTTAGTCAACTTCTTAGTGGTTTTTAAATTACAGAACGGGCGTATCAGAGCTTCTGGTCAAGTTTTATTAGCTGAAATAAAAAGTGACATAATTTGCAGACTTTGAAATATACTTTTCGTTTGTCAGCTGTGTAATAGCGATGAACATAATATTATCTTATTATTTTGTTGGTCTCCTGTTAATCATAAATTACGTCAATAAAAATAACGTTAACTTACGAAGAAAAATATAATAGGGCCTGTCATAATATGCACGTTTTATTCAAAGGCCTAAACATGCAACTTTGCGATGAAATTCTGTGTGAATGAACAAGCCTATATTATGCCTGTTGTGAATACAATGCTCACAGCGTGCCACCACGTGTAACACATTGAGGAACGCTGAGATTTGATGTTCTCAGGACGGTATCATCCTGATGATGGAAGCAGCAAGCACCTCAGAAACGTTAATAAACTTTTACCAGACTACACGGCCATATAACCCAGAAGACAGCCACTTCGAATGCTAGGCGATATACTAATAGGAAAGTAAAAGTAATCATGTGATACTTTTAAGTACCGCTACTGAAATAGCTGTGTCGCACAGAGAGAACAAAAGAGCGGTCAGATGCGTGATACTGGCCGCTGAAGTGCCGAAGTAGCCCGGTGAGACCTCAGACCACCGTCCGCCAACTTCTTCACTGCGGCGACCTACCCTTTGGCTTCTCTGCGTGTGCAGGAGTGCGTTTGTTTGTAACAGGCACATGGATTGTCAACAGGCCCGAAGGCGTATGCAGTGTAAGGTCGTCATGAATTGTCGATATCGGAAAGATGAGAATTGCTGTGTCTGCCTATTGAGTATGCCAAAATCTGAGGAGAACCATCGAGTAGTCGGGATAACTGTCCGCGTACTTCATACACTGGAAATCCGGACTGCAAAACAGATGACGAAATACTGTGTACACGGTATTGGACCTTTGGGTTTTATGAAAGACGGGGAATTTCTTGCATTTCACCGTCATTTATGACTCGTATATCCTAAGAATTCAATCATTTCTTTCCACTAACTCTTCGGTGTTGTAATCATTCTTGTACTGAGAATACGTGGGAAATAATTGAGTTATAAACTGTTCGTTATGAGTTCAGTGTGAGGGTTTATCATATTTCTGTGCCTGGAATTTGCAAGCCATATGTTTATTAGAGATGGGTCTATCATATTTCTGTGCCTGAAATTTGCAAGCCATATGTTTATTAGAGAGACAAATATTAAGCACACTCATAACACTGGAAACAGCCACAGCAGGTTCTGCGGTTATCATTTGGAAACACTAAAGGCCCGCCTTAAAAAAGAAACAGATGTAGTGAAATCTTTTCTAAATGATATATTATGAATTGTCTTGTGTTTGGAGACGGCTACCTCCATCACGGTCCTGCTAATAGAGGCAGCAAGGTCCTTAGAAATGTTGGTAACTAACGAGCTTCATAATTTATGTCCTTCGCCTTCTATTATTATTAAAATTAGTTGAAAAAGGGCAAAATGGTTCGGACGCATGGGAGAGAGGTGAGAAATCAGAATAAACTTTGACCTGAAATTAAGAGAAACTAGTTAATAAGTTTATGTTGAAAACGATCTTAATTGTCTGATGGTGTGAAATGGATTTTTCTGGCTTTAAAATGCTGTCCAGTGGCTAGTAACGAATGGATGGTTTCCATAAAATGCGAGGAATGTCTTAACCAGCTAAGTGACTGCCAGCTTGAGACGTTCCCTGCTCAATGGCGTTAGTTTGCATTGTTAGTTACTTTTCGGTGCTTTGATGACCTTACTGTTTATTTTTTATGCGAATTTAAAAGAACTGGTCGAAGCTCTTATCGTCGATGTTTTCGCCGTGTTTTAATCTTGAAGGTTTCTGGATATGATCAAGCTATTGTGAGGAGAGATAATGTGTTTGGGGAGAAAGATAGTTTCTAGCGGCCGCTGAGACATGTGGAGCTATGGCGCAGGTAGAGAACAAAGGCTGCCGAGACAATAGGGAGGCACTGGGCCCGTGTCTGAAATATTCTGGTGATCAGATCGACGATTATTCCAAGGCAAGGTGAAACATCACCTCGCCTGATGCTTTCTGCTTTGATTCTCCACTTCAAAGGCTAGGCTGAGATCTAATGAAACTACATGTCACATTAAGGGCTCTTATCTGAAATCCTGTGCAGGTTATTGCTAGTGGCTGCGTTAACAGTTTAAAATAATATGAATGACAATTTTCACAAATTTTTATTGTGATTAAATGAACAGTACAAGTGTGAGACAGACGCATTTTATATGAGAAGCTGCAAAGGAAGTCCTGATTGTGTATCTACGATAATATAAAGGTGCAACGTAGAGAAACTCAGTGAGTGAATGTGTTGGCTGATCTGAACTGGGTTCGAGTAGACTCCATCACAAGATTTAGTGGTTGACAAACGGTCGTGTTCCTTAGAAGCAGACAATTAAACCGTTGTGGAGGCTGTGTCATGAGTACACAAATACAGTTACTACGTTTAGAAGTTACTCACTCAGTAGGCTACACATCAACATAAGGTTTTAAAATGAAAATAAATAGGAAATATGGTCTTTTATACAAGAATCCACGTAAATTATTCTCAACAAGTTGTCAAGGATGTAAATATAATACAATGAATAAGTTGTCATGACGGAATTTTCGTTTCCGACGAACGAAGCTGTCTGTGACTGTTGTGTCCACTCCAGTTTCCTTTTTCGAAAACAAAGGAGAAAAATTTAACGTTGCAAAAAACCAGACTTGGGTCACTCCAGTTTTTTTTCTGAAAACAAAGGGGGAAAATTTTAACGTTGCAAAAAACCAGACTTGGGAAGGAGAAGTATAGTAAAATTTATACAAAATAACAAAATATAAATCCGCCATTCTGACAGAAGGCAAAGAAAGTTAAGCGTGTTTAATAAACTGCATGACAAAGATCTGCAGTTTCTAAGCTAACAATAATTCCGCGCAATCTGTCATAGCCTGGCATTGAATCTTACAGTGAGCCAGTTAAATCAGTTGTATAGCTTCAATTTACACTGGATTATTTTGAAAGTTAAATTCAGGGAATTCTCGTTATATTTAATTTCTGAATATTTTGTCCTTCTGTATCCTATCTAAATACCCAAAGACTAGAATATACAAAACATAATTCTACCTGCTATTTTCTATGGAAGTGAGACTTGGTCCATCACCCACAGGGCTACAGAACGGGTTGATGTGGTGGAGAATGAAATTATGAGGGGACTGTTAGGACTTAAGGACGAAGTAAGAGGATGGAGGTAATTTCAAAGGTCAGTTAATGAGGAGTTTTATAATTTGTTAAATTAATATTATTTCGATATACACAACACTTTTGATGACAATATTCGTGTTTACTTTAGTTTAAAAGTACGCAATTATTTATATACCTGGCAACCAAATTAAACGAAGATGGCTGTCTTCTGGGTTGTTGCACCGTGGTGATGGAGACGGCAAGGATTTCTGAAACGTCGGTAAACTTCTACCAGACTACATGGCCTAACAACCCAGAAGACAGCCATCATCATACTTACCGCCGTGAAAACCTCAAATAAAATTAAACGAAGTAAGAATATGTGATGGTCCAAAGATTATATGCGCGTGTCGATGGATGTATCGACACAATATAATCGTAACAAAGTGCTGTGTATATTGAGAATAATATTAGCGACGAGTAGAGAAAGCTGCGTGAGTTTTACATCTCGTCATTACGTTGAGGTGATTGGTGATACTCAGGTTCCTCCAGGCCCCCATTCACTACTGGTTTGGGGATGGTGAAGCGAATAGAAAATTCCCATATCGGGGATACTTTGTCCCATCTACCTGGGGTTGTTCGACCTGGCTTAACTGCCCGCCGACGTCTTCACGCGTTTGGAAGATCGAATCAAGAAGAACCGAAGAAAAAAGAAACATTAAAAGAGAGAGAGGATCACCAAAAAATACACAATGAAAACTAAAAGCTGTCGATGTCTCGACAAACTGACGCCATTTAAACTCGGAGACCTTCAGACCCGAAGAAATGTCATTCTGTTAGACAAGTGGAATGGAGAGAAAAGTTTCGTGCTTTGTTCTGTGAAATGTATCTTACAGAAATAACGTTTATCATGAAATTAAGATCAAATTAAATTCGTTGAATGCTTGCCGTCATTCAGCCTTGAAACTTTTCTATTCACACGTCTTATCTAAACAAACGAAAGATTAAAATAAGCCTTTATAAAAAGTATATTTTTTTTCCTCTGTTTATATATGCTTGAAATTTGGTTTCTCCCGCCAAGGCTATAAAGTGAGGGTTTTGAGAACAAGGCGATGCTAACATTTGAGTCAGACAGAAGGAAGTAGGAGTTGAATTTTATTACGGCGGTGAGTGCGAAGAACGCTGTTTTCTGGGTTGTAATGCCGTGTTGTCTGGTAGAAGTTTACCTACGTTTCAGAAGTCATTGGTGCGTCCATCATCAGGGGGTTTATTTGCAAGTAATTGGAACATGAATATTCCGTTAGTGAAGCTGGTGTATTGTTTAAAATAGACTCTTGCCGAATGAAATTCAAGTAAGCATTCTTTTCCTCCCTAAAATTCCTTGTAGGCGACAGACAGTTAGAACCGCTAACAATTCCGTCTCAGATCAATAGTCTTGTAAGCTTCTGGACACGAATCCAAATTTTGAGCAGAAGAATAATTTCGTAATGAGGATACCAGTTTTTGGGAGGAAACCCCATAAAACTCTTGGGCGCAGATGGGAGGATAATATTAACGCCTGTTCTGAAGAGAAACAGAATTTGCATCGAATTTTCGAGAAAGATTCTGTAGTTGTAATCATTCCACACTTTACAGAAGATGACGTAATGTTTTGAAGCCATGGAGTTACGTCGATGGTAGAAGATAACATCAAGTTCTGAATGAAAATAGGCAGGACGGGGTGGGGCAGTGAAACGGGCACCAGCAGCGGTAATTTATGGACGATTAGTGTCAATGAGCCTTTACTCCCTACAGGCTGGGCTGGTTAACTCCCCGAGATCGTGACGAAACTATGTAAACTTTTTTTTCATTTCGAGCTCTGAAGGGGGGGGGGGGGGTAAATAAGACTTGTTATTGTTTGGGGCGGAGCGAGTCATGCACCTTGCACGATACACCACACCGCCTACCGCCTATCACAGTTAAACGTCATCAAGATGGTCGCACTGGCGCCAGACCGAGAAACCAAGATGGCCGCCACCGACCACTGTTTCTGGTTTGGTCATATGGCCTTCAATATCCGATACAGGTCTCTTCATGCAAATTGCAGCACATGGCAGTTTCTTTGTAAATGATAATTGTGAAACCTGGCAACGTGCACATTTTGAGTTTTGCGTTGTTTTTATCAAGAATTTTGGTACTCAACAGTACGTAAGACTGGCACGTATTTTAAAATAAAAATTACAAAAAGTGTTGGGTGTATGATCTTATTCGACATCAGGGCGTAGTTATATTAAGATAAAGATTAAATGTTTGATGTAACTTAAGTTGCTAATTACTATTTTAAATGTGGAGTTAACGTAGTTCTTGTTACGAAACTCGACTTTGTAGCATCTCCCCCTCTCGACTGCACATCGACACGTAGCAGCCTACTGACAATTAACAAGTGTTTTAAATGACTAATTCTCTTTGGCTGGGTTTCTTTGTTGTCTGGAATTCATCCTCTCGCCTCCTTCGCCGAAAAGAGTACCTGTTTCGTTCAGAACATGTACATCTCTGTCATTTTCCGTTGTTTTCTCTTCTTTACTTTTTATCTTTCTCCCTGTCTTTTGTTAACATTTGTTCTTTTCAGCATGTTTTTTTCCTGCTTTCTCCTTATCTGCAATTTTTGTTGTTGTTGTGGTAATTTTGTCGCAGATCTCAATAAGCATATACTAGCTTTTATCCATTAATTAATTTGTTTCTGCGAATTGAATTGTCACACTGACATTTTCTCCTCCTTGCGAAACATTATTACTCAGAACATGGCAACACTGGCTAAATGTAACATATTTTTTCTGAGTTTCCAGTACCGATTTCTCGTGCTGTAGTAGGCCTGACTTTCCAAATGGGCACAGAGTTTAATAGGCCTGTATACTCACGTAAAGATATCATTTGAAAAAGTCAACCGCTGTGTAGGCTACTGTATGTGCCTATCACTAGTTCTGTAATCACCAAACCGATTTTAATTTTTGACTGCGTTCCTTCTTGCCTTATCAATGATTAATTAACTTATTAACAAGTAGAGGAATTAATTAACCACTCAAACCTAGTGGCAGACGGGCCGATCCCTCGTCCAAGGAGTCCTACCAAAATGTCTATAGATCAAGCTAACGAAAAAGTTGGGACCCGCAGTGCTCAGGCACTTGAAAGAACGGGTCGTTCCCAGTATCCCAGTAATCTGTTGGTAACTATATGTACCACCTGTTTTAATACTTAACAATTTTGCAATTTGTCCACATAATGTGTTTGTCTGTTGCATGTGATTCTCTCGAACAGCATTAACCAACTGATTTTTTAATGGTTATGCTTTGTTTCCTTTGAGATAAGGACTGAATGTTTAAATTCTGATGTGACGAGCATCGGCTTCAGAGGGTGAAGCAGTCATTTGAGTCCCATGGAGGTAAAACGTTTAATGTTTTCGGTTGCAAAAGGGAAGATGTTTTTAGACACATTAATTCTTTCACGAAGATTTCTGTCTTCTGGGTTGTTGCGCTGTGTAGTCTGGTCGATGTTAACCAACGTTTCAGAGGTCATACTGCCTGACGGAGGCAGTATGACCTCTGAAACGTTGGTTAACATCGACCAGACTACACAGCGCAACAACCCAGAAGACAGAAATCTTCATCGCCCTGATGACGGAGGCAGTATGACCTCTGAAACATTGGGAAACATCGACCAGACGACACAGCGCAACAACCCAGAAGACAGAAATCTTCATACTAACCGCTGTGGAAACCTCAAATCATGCATTCAAGTAGTTCATTACAGATGCGGTGACAGACTTTCACGTTCCATAAAATATGGTAAATTTCTTGACGAGTATTAAGGTTTGAAGCAAGAAAGTAGACAATATTAAGAACACAGATAGAAATAAATAATTCACTTTCATTTTGAAATCAAATGTACGCAGCAACACGTTGTAATTTCTATTAATATAAACAGGAGAGTTGTCGTGCTAGTTGAAACAAAACAGTTAAGATGGCCCGTAGCTTGCAGTTCCTAGTGTCCTGATGAGACAGGACATCAAGATAGGGGGAACAGGTTTTACAACTGTTGCCATTGCTGCAAACGGACAAAATTTCTGTCCGTCGGTTGTCTCTGTAGTGGACCTCGCCTTGCACTGTGCTGCCATCTGGACTGCAATGAGATTATTGTGCAACAGTACGAAACTGACGAGAATTAGTGACTAGACATGAAGTGATTTCTAAGTTTTTGAGCACTTTTGTGGATATTATACGAGATTCCGAGACTGTGTTTCACAGACAGGGAATCCATGGGATGTGTTAAGGGATTAATTATTATGCGAGTGACTCTAGAAACTGCTGATCTTGGAGGTTTATTATTTTAAGCACAAAGAAAAGAGAAAGAAACTTTGAAAGTACTCATCATTACAGAAATGCTGCTAGTTGGTCATATGTTAAATAATTCCTCTCTTTAACCGAAATCTGAGTGTTCATTACTTTGTCAACAAACGCGACTTTCGCTTTGTAAATTTGATTCGGATGTTAACCGTGATAGCCCGGCTAACACTTTGAAAAACGAAAAATAGAAAGTCTTCTTATTTTCATGGTTGAGTGGTATTCTACACACTGTAACACAGCAGAACCGATCAGATAAAATGCGTTGTCAGCGTCGTTACCATCCCCGAGAGCGTAAGCCTTAACGAAGTGGCTAACAACACCTGGTTAGTTTACTCTGTGGGTCTGCAGTCCATGAAAGACCTTGGCGGCCTCACATATGGAAGGTTTCTTAAGCAATCTCGGCCAGCCCGTCCAAGGCCCCTGCAGAACAGCACAATACAGAAAGAAGCTAACAAACATTCGCGCATTGACTGGGCTTCGAACCTACGATCCTTGTCCTAGCGAACAAGCGCCCATACAGCGCGGCCGCTATAGCCAGTAGTTAATTTTGTAACAAGTTAATTAGTCAATTAGTGAATTAGCAAGTTCGATAGTTAGTACGAATTAAAGTTCTCACTGTAGTGAGTCCGAAGATGGCTGTCTTCTTGATTGTTTCGCCGTGTAGTCTGGTAGAAGTTTTCGAACGTTTCAGACGACCTTGCTGCCTCCATCATCAGCTGCTAATCGTCTATCAGACTACAACCCGGAATAAAATGATTTTATTTTCTATTTATTTAGTTAGTTATCATCATCTTGTCCCTAAATAAATTCCCACGCATGTATTTGCTTAGAACTCAGACACAGGCAGGAAGGGGGGGGGGACACATTCTAACACGTAATCAAGTAGAATTCCGTACAAGACATGGCATTAACAGAACAGAGAATGATATTGGTAGACTTTCCATGTTCTAATTGTGCGGCACTACCATCATCAGCTTCCTCTGGGTCATTTCGTGACGTGTAACGCCATCACAATCATTTCTAGAAGATAATCCCCGCTTGATGCTCCGCTTTTCATGTAAATTGCTTCATCAAAGATTAAACCAGCCCCTCGACGTCCTATCACGACATAAAGGCTCCAGCATTTAGTTTGATGACGCACCGTTACTGCGTTTTATAATCTCAATATATGAAGTTTCTAGCTTCAAAAGCAAGCTTGTACGTTGGTAACCACGTGTCCGTGGATCTATAAGGAATCGTTTCTCTGTCACCCTGGGCTGATTTCTGGTGTGCATGTTAAATGTTCTCCACGAGGAATATGAAAAATGTTTGATTTCTTCTTGCCTTTTGTTTCATTTGTCTGTCCTCTTTCTTTTTTCCTTATTTATTTCCTTTCCTTCAACCCTTCTATAATTCCTTCCTTTTGATTACGCGATTTAGACCAAAAAAAGAAGGGATTTAATTCAATCGTAAGCAATGGGGGG
>NW_019059831.1:67744-82825 GCF_000696155.1 Zootermopsis nevadensis
AATCGTCGTGATGGTGGAGACAGAAAGCCCCTCTAAATCGTCGGTAGAATGCATGGTGCAATATCTCGAAGACAACCATCGCTCCCATGAGAACTTGAAACCTCACAAATATATTTTTATTTTCGGTAATGAGTGTTTTTTTACGAAAATGCCGTCTTTTGTTTGCATGGTAAGATAAGTGTTTTTTTAATAAAATGCCGTCTTTTGTTTGCATGGTAACATAGTAATTTGATAAAACGCCACGAAGGGAATTTTAATTAAAGTTCAGGGCCATCATGTCTCAGCCGACAACAATAAACACCATAGTTATTCAGAACAGAAGTGGTTGGTGTTTCTAAACGGGATAATGCTTTTCGTAGTACTGGAAGAGTTAAAAACACTTGTATGCTTCGTTATAATTAAAATGCCTGAAAGTAATCAATATTGTCTAATGCCTTGAATATTTAATTTTATTTCAGTTTTAAGGTAATTAAATCTCGCCATATCTTTACGGAAATGCATGGTGCATGATAGAAGCTTCCAGACGAGCAGCTAGCTGCCGCAAGAGTTTTTCATTATAGTTCTCGCCTATTTTTATGTCTTGAGATATCCACTGTTTTTTTAATTACGCCTTATTTTGCTGTAGTCTTCGTAGGATATTGTCATAGAATAGCTGTTTCCGCTTCCAGTTTACATGTCGTTATTAATATTAGCCAATATGGTCTGTAGAATGGTGTCGAGGTTCGAACCGGTGACCTCTGGAATATATTTTGAACGTGGAAGAACATCTAGATGTATACGTCTGCTTATGACATTATGAAACAGAAATAATTTCCCTCACAAATCTGAATGTCGTTTCTCAAACATCAGACTTTACAATTTTGGAGTTTGGAAGTTTAATGCCTTTTTTAATATCCTTTTTATTACTATAATTTCTTTAAATGTGTCGTTCACACAATTTACCACTCAGATTGAATTTCTGTGCCGTAATTGATAGTTCCATAAAGATAAGTTTATTACTTTGATAATTAATTAATTATATAGATCAAAGTTCATGTATTCGTGTGACTACAAATGCTTTAAGGTTGTTAATCAAGATTCTGTGTTGACATCAGTTGAAATGCCAGTAACTCAGACCCTATCACTGCTTAGGGCAGTTCAAATAATAAACGAGATTAAATGGCGTCGTTAAAAACAAGGCAAACTGTGCCTTACACTCGCTCACATACGAGTGGCTTATTTTAGGAGCTTAAGTAGTGGTGTTCCTCGGGGAATCACGGAATCTCATATTCTGATTAGAATTTCAATATTTAGTAATATGTCTATTGTTCCGTAATTAATCCTCATGGCACGATTTATATATATTCTGTGTGTGACCTCACACGTGGCTGATTTTAATTCAGTTCTGTCATGATGGCTGTCGGGTTATCACGCAGTGTAGACTGGTAGATGTTTACCGACGTTTCAGAGGTCCTTGCTGCCTCCATCATCAGGGTGATCATCGCTTTCCGAGTTGCGATTTGAACTCGACACCTCCCGAATACAAGGCATACGTACTTTAGGATGTTCGGTAATCGTATGCCCAATGTGTCCAGCAATGGCGTAGGTGAAGTCTTCCTGTGACAATTATCTGTGTTTGATATAAAAACTTTATATTAACAAGGAATAAATAATGTCAATGAGTTATACAAAATCAAAATCAAAAATAAATTATATTTCCCGTGGAATGTGCTTAGCTTTGCAACAACATCTGTCTATCTTTGTCTCCGTAACAACCTAAATTAAAATTTTGTCACTAATTTGGTTCAGTCTCTTCAGGTTTTTAGGTGTGGCATTGGCTGTCTCATTAAAATGACTCTCCGTTCAACAATTGCGATCGTCATTTGTGTGGTAAAATAAATGTTTCTGTAATAAATGCACGTAAAGGCCAACGGGGTGTTTAAATTGCACAGAAAAATAACTTTACTCCAATTTGGATTACATATTTCCACTCTTTTTTAGATATTGTGTGGTTTTCACAGATCCGACCCCTGTGTCTGTCACATCTACCACCCCTCTTACTCAGTACTAAACTTGGCACCCCATAAAATGAGCACTGCTTCTATTACACTCTTACTGCTGGTTATACAACTTCAGAATATGAGCTTTCCTCTCGTTTCCAACCTGAGGAATTAAAGAGAAGCCTGTAACTCGTACTGTGTAGGGGGAGAAAATGATGCGTCTTTATTTTCACCTTACACCAGACTTTATTATGTATACGATCTGAGACATATCAACCCCTGCAGAATCATGTGCTGGAACCCTCTTCATTTCATATCTTTTCTACAATCCATAATTCTCTTTTCACACTTGACACTTGAAGCAGCAGCTTGGAGGCTTAATTTGCTAATGTCCGACATAAAAGGAGACGTTTTGCCGTGTTGAGTGTGAAATCGTCTGCAGTTTCATCCATCATCCTTTAGTGTGGCACAAAATTTCACATAATTTTATTCCATGTTCAGTATGAGTTACCACTGCTGAACGTCGTTTGCATGCTTCTGGTTACTTGTCTGACTTCATTTGTTTAATAATATGTGACTATTATTTCTGATGTAGATGACTGTTTCCTGGGTTGGGTCGCTGTGTAATCCGATAGAAGTTTCTGATGTAGTGGTTGATATGTCTGTTTCGTTTTCGATTTCTCATGGGCTCCATTCTCTTCTTTGACACCGGCTGTGTTGATTAATTCCTAGAATGTTTTTACTCAGTTTCTCCAAGGTAATTCTGGTCTGCCGTAAAATACGCTAATATTACTTGATTCCAGATATATAATCAGAACATTTTACAGCTTCAGTAAATAAATTAGGATAAAAATCAGAACTAACTACTCGGTGTTATTATCTGGTAACTGTTACATTATAATTGTAAACCACTTCTGGATCATCTGCCAAGAACGTATATGAACAGGTACCAGTCCGAGAAAAGGATGGAAGGATCCCGTTCATATGGACCTGTCGTCAGACAGAACACTAAATAATAATAATAATAATAATAATAATTTGTGACCATAATTTCCAAGAATCCGAATCACACGTTTCAAGTTACCGCATGTGAATTATTGCCCTGAAATTTTTTGCAGATGTCTGTCTTCTGGGTTGTTGCTGTTTGTAGTCTGGCAGAGGCTTACCGACGTTTCTATTATCAGAGCTGCGATTATGGAGGTAGCAAGCACCTATGCAACCTCGGTACTTACCGCCACGAGAACCTCAAATCTCACAAGAAGATATTTCTTTGTAATTTCTTGTATTTCCCTGCTCTGACGTCTTTTCGTACATCGGTTTTGGGGCCCACTCCACCTGCTACCAAGTGTGTACCGGGCGCTCTTACTTCGGGAATAAAAGGGACGGGACGTGAAGCTGACCTCTCACTTCCGTTCGTGCCGAGATCAAGAATGAACTGACTGCCTCATACGTGTTCTTCGCGTGGTACTTCATGAGCATCAGAGACAAATTTATCTTTACGTATAACAAAAATAACTACCTGAATGTCACCAATGGTTCGGAAGATTTGTCTTTGAGAATGAAAACTGATCGTCTAGGACACAAGCTAAAGATATGCGTTGTGCGTGTTTTTGGAATTGTCAAGCGAAGCCCATTGTCTTGTGGATGTCGAACCAGTAGCGTTTTTTACACAGTTCCTTATGAATATCTGTGCGTGTCTCATTATGTGGGTCAGATGACAACGGAGCTCAGAGGGCGGCATTCTAATGACTGCACATCGTCGGTGTTTGGTCCGTAATGAATTATGGGTTCTGAATATGACAAATATCCCAGGCGACGCTGACAACAGGAGAAGAATGCAACACGCCACCCGCGAGATGGTAGCTGACGTTCACAAATTAATTCCCCTCCCTGATCTCTACAGGCCGTGTTCACGACTCCCTCTCAACATTAGGGACAGGGCGTTTTAAAAATATGGCATCTCTCGAATCTCGAATATTGATGTCAGAGCCGTAAACCATATAAAGTGCATTCCTTGTCATCAAGGTATGACCCGTCTTCAGGTTGCGGATGGAGTACACAGCATCCAGATATGGAGGGTAGCTGCCAATATACTGCAGATGTAGTCTTTGACGGCCGAAAAGGGGTTGTCATTCATCTTGGGTGTTGGCTGCACGAGTTAAAAGAATAATATCACGTTACGGTTGTTTTCGTAGGGTTTTAAAACTTACAGTACTATAATTGTACCTGTTGTTTTGTATGGGTGTGAAACGTGGTATCTCTCCTTGCCCGAAACAAGAACAAGGCACAGTGCATAATATTTGGTTCTGCAGAGGAGGAATTAACAGTCGGGTAGAGAAAACTACTTAATTACAAGCTTATAAACTTTTACTCTCCCCACACTTTTGCTTGTGTGATCAGGTCAATGAGAATGGGTGGGTGTGAAATGCATCATAGATACTGAAATCGTTATTGCATAACAAATTGTTACTAGGAAACCTCATGGAAATGTACCATTTAGGAGGTCTAGGCGTAGGTGGATAGGGAAGATAATAGGCATATTAAATTTGTTTCCTAAGAAGAAGGTGTGCTGGATTTATCTGGCTCAGGATAGAATCTCGTGGCAGTGCATGTATGTTCGTGTGCAAGAAGCCGAATTTGCAATTCCAACCGTTGCGAAAAGCAGCGAACCGCTCACGAGTCACGACAGCGTCTTTAAAGTCTGTGGAAGCAACTTGTTGGCGTGCTTAATATTTATTATCTACGGGTTACTGGATATTACATCTCAGGGCAACAGAAATGAAGCTAAATGCTCACAACTAAATTCCAGACTCCGCTGTGAAATTCACAGTTACACGTCAGCTCGTACTAATTACATGCTCGCGCATGTTCCAGGACAGGGGTAGGCAAAGCTCAGACCGGTTCACGGCTCTGGAAAATGTTCTTCTTGAAGATTTCTGTCTTCTGAGTTGTTGTTTCAGAGGTCATCGCGGAGAATTCTCGGCCATTCACAAAGATCAAATGTCGAATTTTGGTTGTATTTTAATTGCAACGGTGGGAATAATGGACTGGCTAGTAGGCCATCAGAGGGGTCCATTTTATAAGGTTCTGTTCACATCCTTCTTCTGGTCTGAGAATTGCTGGTTGGGTAATCCCCAGTCGGGGGACCCCTTATCATTCACAACGGGCAGATTTTGTCGAAGACACCGGAATTGTTGCGCTGTGCATTGGTTTATTTTCTGACTTGTTAATTTTAGAATGAGCCACTCGTAAGTGTAACTGGGCATGACAAAGTGTTGTGAGGCGCTTTGTAAGCTCGGTTTAATTCTTAATACTTTAAGAATATCAGTGAGAGTTAGTGTACCATTGTTCAAATAAAAAATGATGATAATAATAAATCTATAATATATGATCATTCATTGTGTGTAAAACTATTTTTGATACATTTTAATACAGAATATTTCTCGTGAAGGTCAGCCATCCAGAATAATTTATCCTGTATCTCGATTAAAATTAATTGCTCAGCCCTGTTTTAATATACTATCTGAAATTTCAAATGGTCCTGTGCAGTAATACCAAGCTTGTTAGCAGAATTCTAATACCATTAACATTGATGTGAAGACATTCCGTATGTCGATGGATCGAGGACATATGGCTCTAGGACAAAGACATGCTGTCATCTGAGGAACTGTGTGGAGGACTGTTACATCACGAAGAAGCTCCAGCTGTTTTAAAAGTCAGTATACAGTGGCGTACGTTTCAAACGCGAATGCTCGGATGCTAATTGCATTTATCAAACTGTTATTGATGCTGACTTTTTTTCGAAGTACGTGCCATGAACGTGTCTGTTTTGTGCGTTTGTTCGCAAATTACATCTTCCGCATTACGTAAATGTTTTTTGAAGAAAGTTTAAATGTTGTAATTGTATTTTAATTTTGATCTATGTTGGTCCAATATTACCTTTTTGCCAGCTTTCTCAAGTTGGGAGCTGCAACCACCCAGGGGACCGTGAACTTTTTTTCCCAAGAAGGGGGGTCTTGACTTAATTATAATACATGCAAAATGCTAAGGAAGGCCGTATTAAAATGGAATTATACGACATATTTCTTCATGGATGATTAAGGTTCGTTGCTGATTTTGTAATTTCTAAGTCACATGTAAAGGCACATTTATAAGTTGGTGGATCTGACTTTCTTATTTATTCACGAGAGAGCTTCAGACTGGCTTCGAGCAGGCCGCAAGATACCATACTACGTCATCCGATGTTTTTGGTTACTTAGTCACCACCAGATTGATAAGAATTCATCAATTCGATCTTTATCTGTTACAGAAAATTCAGAATGCATAACGGTTGTATGACGAGTACTTATTACACTGTTGATGGAAGCAGCAAGCACCTCTGAAACGTCGATAAATCTCACGTAGTTTATTGGAATTTACGTCCTCACGATCTACGAGAATTTATCTGTAATCCGATGCACCTCCCACCTCTTAGATTTCACTCACACACCATAAACATGTATTTAATTTCCACATTTGTTTCGTGTGATTCTCGTGATAAATTCAGTAATTTTTTCTGTGAACACCAGGTATAAGGCACGGTTCACATTACGCTTTTACTATAGATGGCTCATTAAGTGTTCACATTCAACCGCGCGGCCATAAACACGGTGAGCCTAACCGCGCGGTTGTGTTACCATGAGTTCAAATGCAGGCGTTCAGTTGCCCCCGCGGTTCGACCGATGAGGCACGTGTAAAATGAATAAAGTACGAGACATGCAGCCTCCTCCACGTCCATAGTGAATCTGGCTGCCGCGTCGCCAACCGCCCTGTCTGAACACTATCATTGAACCGCGCGGCGCAAAACCGCGCCTAAGCATCGGAGATTTTGACGGAGACGCTGTGCATTTTGTGCGAGCTAGGAAACAGTTAAAGCAAAACAGTTCAAGAAGAGTAGACTCTTTACCAAGCTGACTTTCTGTACCGGAGACTGGGGTTCGAAATCGATGAGAATCTGTACGGGTTTTTACACATATTTCCGGATTTGTCATTCTATACAAAGTGAAGACTCTGGCTTTGAGAACACAGGACTCCCGTGATTCTGATCCGTGTTGATGTTACCACCCCTTGTCGACCATCGTCCCCAACACCACCACTGTCATCGTGTTCGCTGTGCATCACGTAATAAAGACGTGGTGCCGTCACACGAGTGGTTACATATAAAATATGGGACTCTACCTTGACCGTTGTCATGTGGGCAGAGTCCAGGATGATAACCATCCCTTGGGGGCATGAGCTACCGAGAAGCATAGATATTTTACGTATGAACTACATCTTTAACAGACAGTCTACAGACTGACCAGATAAAAGCAGATTGCGAACTATAGACGTGTTGACAGTGTAGACACATGTAGATGACCTACGAGGAATGTATGTGTGCAGTATCTTAGAAATTACAGACATATATTACAGGAAGACCTATGAGTAGATTTAAAGACACATTAATTGATTTTCTAGGATTTATAAAATATTGAACTGTCGTAGTCAAGTAGGCTTCAAATCTCTACCACGAAAACGGCTGTCCTGACCGAAGTTAGTTTGTGGTTTTCCCTCCAGAAAACTGTCTGTGTAATACTTTAAATTAGGTAACGGCTGCTTCCTTCCACATCCTTTCAAATTCATTAATCATCGTATGCCATATAACCTGAGGTACTGACAGAGTCCTTAAAAAATCAGCAATAATAGGCACTGAACTGTAGGAGACGTGATGTGCTGGAATTGCAGGACAGATGGGCGAAACTTCCAGTAGGACTCATACTTAATTCTTGTCCTGGGTTATAAATCTCGTGGAAAGCGGTAACTTGCGAGATTAGGAAATAGATGGGAAGATGTTAAAACAGTTCTTAATGAAATGTGTTTCAGTGTTTGGAGATGGATGGAACTGGCTCAGGATCGTTTCCAGTTATGGATTTAGATGTTATCAGTAGTGAACGTTTGTGGTTCTGCCAGAGAGTTAATATATTGATAACAATATTAAGGTGACATTGACGTGTGTCTGATTGGGTTCGCACGCCACTGAAGATGCAGAAAAAGCCGTCGGTCCGATATATTAACTGAAACACCATTCACAAGACACTGAGACGGTGTCACTGTGCATATAATTTGTAAGTCCCTAAGTACTGTAATCCTTGTTAAGACATAGCTATCTCTGAATTGTTAACAGCGGCTTGCTAATGAATAGTTGCCCATATTTTAGAGACGATATATTACACAGTAGGCTCTTGGCTTGCTCTTATATATGCTCCACCCTTAACAGAGGCAGTCGTACTGTTAATGAAAAGCCTTCTTCCTCCCCCTGCCCACCCACCCCCTATGAACTTATCTCAAATACATAGAACAGACAGACATTGTTCCACCCCATCCTCAACCCCTCAACCTCTTAGTACCGTCTTCTGATATCTACTGGAAGCATTAACCTTACAATGTAAGGCATTACTGTCTCTTTCAAATAAAGACGTTTTCAAATAGTTCCTTACATTTTCCCGAGTCTTGGTTCGTTCGTATTCCACTGTGGAGAACATTGTTTATCTTTTGCTTTTGCCGAATGGATTATTTTATGGAATAATAAGGGAAGGTTGGAATTATTATAAAGTTTATCAATAGTATCATTCATATCAGGTAGACCATGCCAACCTACCGACGTCATAATTCCCTAGCTTTTCTATTCATGTAGCCTGTTTCTGCCATTCAGAAAGTTTGAGCAGAGAAATCTGTAAGATATTTTGATCCAAGCTTCGTCTGCATTAAACAGCATGCTAACTCCAAAACAATACACGTGTGTTTATTCTGCCTTAACATTGCTATATAATTCTGAATTTTAACTAAGATTTCTGCAGGAAATTCTGTTTTAATAAAGAATTGCACCATATTTGCTTTGTTAGCATATCTGAGTTATTTGTTTGTTTTTTTTTTGTTTTTTTTTTTTGGTAGAAAAAATCTCTTGATTACATATCACATTGCATTAAACTGAACATCATATAAATCGTATTGCCTTGTACATGGTCCGTTTCAACTGAATGTTTTGTAACTTAAATCCTTCGCTTTCCATATTAGATAAATGTTTCGGAACGTAGGCATAACATTTGGTACAAGAAACAGAAATGAAGTTTTCTCTTTACACAAATTTGTCGAACTTCTAACTTTAGATGCTAGACATTGAACCTTTAAAGAAATAATATCTAACCGTGTATATCCTCCTATGGGTCTGGAAGTTTCCATTTCTGCAACTTCTGTCATTTTACTCTTATCGTACCATGTCCGTATTCACTGCCATACTTTTCTGTATAAATTACTTTTGGACATTTTAAGAAGGTGTTTCTTCACTATTTCGGTTGTTATAGTATGATTCGCCAAAGTTGATGGGAATGGACATTTTTTTTGTACCGATCGTTTATTACATCATTATCTTTGCAAATCGCATTGAAAATACAACTTTTAAAGAATTTCTGAAAATTAATAATTTTAGAAATATGAAAGTGTAATTTGTTGCTGTGGTAGTAACGTCGCGCAAAGGCCCATGGTACCGCAATACAGTGACATTTCTCATTTTTCTTTTACTCGTTCTTCAGGTGGATGACCCTGTGTATCACGATCTGCTGCGCACATTTGTCTTGGTCCATGAATTCCACTGCCTCATATGCCCTGAATCGAAAGTTGTGGGTTTGTCTTAATCTTATACATGACAGATTTAATGGCATATTTTGTAAATACTTAAAAAAACTAAAATAATGAAAGAAAAGGGAGGGAGTGTGGGAGAAGAACGAAGCAAGGAAGGAAAGAAGAATCATGAGAAGAAGAGGCGTGGCTTTTAAACACCCTGTATAATAGTCGTGATCTTTATTCGATTGCTTTTATTTAAAATAGGAAGAAATGTGAACATCGTTCTATGTACATCGATAAGAAATGACTGACCGCCGCTGTAGTTTGTCATTGCTTACTTGACATCATGTAGACCGGCCAGCACGCAGATGTCATCATCTCATTAACATCATATTTGTTACCTCCCGTTCCGCATATCGTAAGATGGTATCATTTATAGCAAAACAGTTCGTATTAGCAATGCTCCCTCTTTTGCACCTAATTCTGAGGGAAATAACGACGTATCTCCTTGAAATAACTCCCAACTTCTTCCCCCTCTTTTGTGCCATCTCCGCCGATTTCGATGGTCAAATTGTACCCAGGGGCGACGGAGAGGAGAATCGGTTTAGAGCACACATTCAGACTCGTGTTACATCCTTATTACGCACACACTTATGCATAAGAAGCCAACGACTGAGATCATGGAATGATAAAGGATGGAATTCTATTTATGTGTGATTTATTAAGTTGATTTCTCCATACTTAACATGGGATGAAGGTTGAGGTAATCGGAGAAATCAGTAAAATTTTGCTCAAATGAAATATTTATGTCGTTCTGGTGAAGGAGTTTCATATTAGATGGCCCGAACACTCGTCCGGTGTTGACATTGAGATGCAAGAGGATTTGCCTCCGCTTCCGCCATACGCCTTCTCGGCACAGGGACGGCTTTCTCTTACCTTGTAAATCTGTCACGTCAATAGGAACCTTAGTGTGTTTTTTCAACTCCACGTTCCGTCCCCAGACGCACATGGCAAGGAATAGTCTATAAATAAGTCCTTAAATCGTATGTGATATGTAAAGAACGCGAAACCCTTTGAAAAAACATATAAACATGTTATACACATAAAACAAATAAACATAAGCAAGAAATATAGTTATGTAAAAGGATGTGCTGAAGATAGAGTGTGGGGGGGGGGGAAGCGAGGGGCCTAAAAAGTATTTATGTTATATGTATGAAATATCTTGGTTTCAACTGACGTCACAAACATACTGAGAACTATAAGAAGGGAGAAACAGAAAATGTGTATTTGACTTCACTGGAGATGACGGCTAGGTATGCCAGAGCTGAAATATGGACACGGGGGATTGAAGTGTAGGAAGGAGGGTGTGTGGAATGTTGCCCAGGAGGGGGTATATCTCACCGCCTTGTTTATGCGAACGTCTCTCAACACATATCCACCACTTCATCCTTAAAGCCTCTCGCCAGATGTCATCATCGTATCACTGATTAGTTACACATTTCAAGTCCCAGAACAGAATTTACTGCGATGCAGTGTGTAACTGCAGAAAAAACAAACAATGCATTCTCCAGTCAGAATATTATTAGTTATGGTGTTTGTGTTTCTGGATGTGGTTCTCTTGGGTGGCGTTGGTAGAGGCCTTCTTATTTATTCTTTTACAAAAGTGTTTAAAATGAACACACGATGGGAATGTCTATCTCTTCGTCCGTCGGTCCGCCTGCTCGCACATTCTGTCTCCAAAGTATGGAACGAATTTGAACGAATCGTTATGAAGATTGTCACTGCAGGTGTATAATAAAAGTGAATTTAATTTTGTGTCCTATAGGTCTAATCACTACAAATCTGTTTATCGTTTTTATTCTGAAAATGTTGGCAATTCGTACATAAAGAAAATGGTAGACGAATTATAGGCTTTTTGGCTACAAATTCAATATGAAATAATTTTGATATTATGAATTGTTGATTAAGTATGGAGATAAGGAAGTTATTTTTGCCTGTCCACGGTCAAATTTTGGCTAATTTGTACGCTGTATATATTTCCTGATTTGTTAACTTCCGTGTTCAAACCTATTCTGGGACCCACCCTATTCAGCAGACAACAGGAAATATTTTCCCCAGGGTAAAGCTGCCGGAAAGTGAAGCTGACTTTCACACTTCCATGAAGTGACAAGTTCTGAAGTACTCGGACATTTGTTTCTTCTCCACGTGTACGAGTTTCTGGTGCAGTTCTTGGACACTCTGGCAGTTTCAGAGATTCTTTGTCAGTCATCCAACCACCAGGAGGGATCCTGCAAGCACACGACAATCTCTTCCTGACAGAAACCACGAGTGTGTTCAAACAGTTCTTGTTCTTGTGTAGTCAGATAACCTCTGACCTGTTCCTCCTCTTTGCCACATCCTTCGAGTGTTTATGTTCCAGATGTCGGCCCCACACAGTATTGCCCATACAAGATGGAATGCTTGAGTCGAACACTTCGAGGCACTTTTCTGTATCTTCATTTTCTGTCTCTCAATTATTTTGTCATCGGTTGTCCGTTTTCATGCTAGTGTTTCCTTTCATAATGATTTGTTAGTTCGCCCCCTAGTTTTTGCCCCATATTTTGCTGTGGGACTTGTGAAAAAGGTGTAACATAATAAGAAGTGGTCGAAGTTATTTTTCCTTATCCCAGTTTCTAATCTCTGCCATGACAGCGTATGGTTTTGTTGAGTAAAACTTTACGCATTATATATCTCTGTATTTTAGATGAAAGTGGGTGGCTAACTTTACTTTCCAGGCTTTAACCCCCTAAGAAAGAGTTCTGATAACCGGGAGTCTATGTGAAGACAGTGGTGGAGAAGAAAGACATATTGCCTCTTCGGGTATCGAACTCTGCTCGTCCAGCTTGCAGACGGTTGCCGTTCTTAAATAAATGAACCAAGTGAACAAAAATTTCGCAAATTGACGTGTTTCATATGTGTGGAAAATATGTGAACCTAAGTAAGAGGATGTAACATGAGGATGGAGGAAATAATATAGCCTAATAATGGTCTTCAAAATTGTACGCTTCACTCAGTTTTATTAAGATTATTAAACAAAGGATGGACAGGTGAGACATGTAGAACGGGTGAATAGTTGCGAAAAGTAATTGGCCATACTAAATTTAGAGTGAATAGTCGCGAAAAGTAATTGGCCATACTAAATTTGTCTTCAGAATGTATCAAGGGAACAGGATTCTTAGGTTATCTGGATCAGTATGAGGAATAATATTTAAATGGTATCTACACGAGTTGTTAACATGAGTGTTAACTGCATCCAGCTAGTTCATGATACACTATTATGAATTTTACCAGATGAGTAAGTAACAATTTTGAACTGTGGAAGCATAAATCTATTTTTTTTAAAAAAATTAACGACACTTTCTCAGCTCCATACTTTGCATAGCGTAAAATGCTGTGGAGAGATTGTCAGTGATGATTTTCTATCGCGATGCAGATACTGTAGCAAAATGTTCCTGGAGTAAGAACACAGAACAATTTCAGTCCGGATAGCAGGTCTCCGTTCTTTTCCGAGCATCTTTTCCGGGACTTGGTAATATGTAACAATATTACAGATCATTAAACTGCCCCATTCTGTTCTCGTCTTGTGAATAGTGAACACGAACCACCACTGGACTCGTGTGTCTGAATATAGGGACACGTTTACGATGTAACATTACTAAATAGACTCACGGTAACATGAGATTGCAAAGAAAGTTTTTGTGTTGGTCGGTCAGTCTCTCAGGTCGAGGCTTCTTGTTATCGTACATCGCGAATGCTGACATTACTTAGGCACAAGCAGAGAGCGAGCAGCGAGGCGCCTCCTGGGGCTTTCAGAATCCCTGTCTGCGGACATGAGTGACGCACTTTACAAGCCGTGGGAAACGAATTCTTTGTCATCGCTTTTTCACAACACTTTTCTGCTACGTTTCTCGATTGTATAAGGGATTATAGACGAAGAATCATATTCGTGTCCGTCCATGTTTCCCCTTTATAACTTTTGAAATAATTATGGATTTTCAGTAACATGCGCTTAACCTTTGTACGTCTTAGTTTTTCTGACATCAATAATACCAACAAAATAGTCACGCGAACTTCTGAGGCTTATTCGACGCGTGTTAGTTTAGGTATTTGGATATACGTTATTAATATACGTGATTTTCAACATAGCTTAAAGTGACATGTATTTTTTGCGTGAAAATGTTGTCATATTAAAATCATGAACTATAGGCCTGCTTCAGATTCAATTATATGAGAAAAACAACTTTAAACATGCTACATATAGCGGACAAACGTCTCTGGTATTGGTTTTGGTATTCATTTAAACAGAACATTATTTCGAGCACGATAATTTATGCCTATCTTTTGTTTCCTTGTCCACATGACCACCGAATATCACGGTCGACAGTTTAGCTACGTAATCTCTGTATGACGTATTTGAATACTGGCTCCAAGGTAGTCTGTTCTCTCTGAGCATTTTTCATTTTCCTCAGTCGCTATGAAAATCCTCAGGTAGTACCATAAAAGAGTCCACGACATATCTGTTATACATCCTCCTATGTAAAGGTATATGGCCTTTGAAGTTGAAAACCATTGGTAAACAATTTAAGAATCTGTAAGTCCATAATTTGTATGTTTAATGGACTCTGGGAGTGTTCTACAAGCGTCACAGTCTTACAATCTGTGCATTAGTGCCTTGTAGGGGTGACATTTTTTCTGTGGTCTGTCGGTTGCTTATATTTTGTATAGCTTCATTATCAGGCATCCACAAACCGTCTCTATTATCCTCGTTGCAAACAGATTTCAGTGACCTGAATTTGATGTTGATTTGTGTCGCGGTGTGTGTGGTTCTGTGAGACTTCATCTAGGGACACTGAGAAACCCCTGAGTTATCATGGACTGGCATCAAGGTGCAGTAAATCTCCCTCGCTATTATAAATGTTGCATTGTCTCTCTTACGTCTCCAGCTGAGGAGAAGGTTCTCCATGCAGAATGGAGCTAAGCAACTGCTCTTAATGCTTAATGTAATATCCGGGCATGTCTGACCACGAGCATGAAAGAACATTGGAGATTGAGTTCAGAGATTTAGACATACACGAATCAGGATAGGCGATCTCCATGCCGGAGATATAACCCGGGATCTTGTTAATAGAATTCATCAATAATATCCGCTAGACCAGGATTTATCCAGCCATCTACACTTTGTTTTTCACTTATTTAACGAAGCTGTCAAAAACTCAGATTAAATAGAGCCGAATGACAGGATGATAATGAATTGAAAAATATATGCAAGGAAGCGGCCGTGTCCTGTTTTAAGTAACTGTCTCAGAATTTACCTAGAGGGAGTGAGGATAATCACTAAGGACCTCAGTTCGGATAGCCGGTCTCTAGGCCAAGATTTGAGTCCTGGACCTCCAGATTTCGAAATAGGAATGCTAAGTATCTAGTC
>NW_019059831.1:82858-104516 GCF_000696155.1 Zootermopsis nevadensis
ACTATAATTCACTATATAAAGTTAGAATAAACTGTTTGCTTTAATTGAAATAAATGAGATGCCAGAATAGGTAATACGTAAGTGTGGGATGTAATCTATCGTTTAAGGATACAGTTGTTCAAATGTGGCGCCGGAATCCTCGATGTCAATATAATCACAATTTTCAAACCATTCTAAAAATGTAGGATTTGAAGTTTTCACGGCGGTGAGTCAGAAGACAGCAATCTTCATTCGAAAAATTCCCGCATAAATTATTTTTGTCGAATAATGTGTCGTAAATGTTGGTATTCTGAGTAGTAACGCCGTGTGAATTTGTATGCGGATGCCCCATTCTTCAGGGTTGATGATGGAGTCAGTACGTTCTTCCGAAACATTAGTACCCATCTACAAACCCACAAAGCATCACAACTCAGAAGACCAACCACGACACTTCACCGCCGTTCGAACCTCACATCTCGAATGTAGTGTTTCTTGTTCCACTATTGCATGTCGTGTCGTCTGGGGCCCTCTCACCGGGTCCCATATGGCGCGGACCCCTGACTCGAGTTCAAAATCTTACCCCCCTAGGCGCCTTGGTTCAGTGATAGACCCCGTACCATTGTCCTCCCCGTGAAATTGCTTGAAGAAGTAAAACGCAGTGTAACATATGTTCGCAAGAAAGACTAATACCTGGGTATTTTAAACATGTCCCTAAATGAAGAACACAGATCTTACCAGAGTGCACCAAACCAACTTTGTGTGTGTCATGGATGAAATAGACCGAGAATAATGTTAACGGAAAAGTAGCCATTTTGCCAAAGCACGTAGAATGCGAGGTTAAGATTATTTGCGCACGGTAGACAGCAGAAAGTGGTCAGTTTCTCGCTCCTATGGTTTTAACCCCGATGCAGAGATACAAATCTGTGCCCCTGCCGGGAAGCAAACGCTCGTTCTTTCGGCAGAGAGATCATCCCTGTAACTGAGGCGGCGACTCCGAAAGCTAACAATAAATTTCGCGTAGCCACCGTGTTGTTCGTTAATTTACTTTCTAAGGAATATTATTATTATTATTTAGTGTTCTGTCTGACGACAGGTCCATATGAACAGGATCCTTCCATCCTTTTCTCGGACTGGGACCTGTTCATATACGTTCTTGGCAGATGATCCAGAAGTGGTTTGCCATTGCCTTCTTCTGTGTGTGAATGGAGTAATTGTTGGGATGCCACGGAGAAACCGGGAAAGCCCCCGGAGGAAAACTCTGTGTTGCCTAGACCACGGCCTTGCCCAACACAAGTTATAAATTCGGGCACGTTAAATCTGCAGAAGTGGTGTGAAATCTCGTTCCTTGATGATCATACCAACGTGTTAGTTGGTTAAAACATGTTTATGGAGGTAAACACATCTGCACACGGGCATAATGATAGGTAACCACAAATCTATGACAATGTTCGATTTAATTTTCTTAATTTCAACTAAATAAGGGACGAGCGTGCAGGCAGTGTCGGTGTTTTACTGCCACTTGAAACCTATTGTGGACCGAGGAAGCAGAGGAATTAATCTGACTTACACATCTAAAATATATGAGAGTTTTGAAGTTGTATTTTCTTTTATCAAGCTGTAAATCTGAGGAGGGGGTAACCCATCTCTTATGTAAATACCCGAAAGTATAAACTTGAAGGAGTTACCTCCGTTTATCAATTTGGAAATCAGCAGAAATAAACTCTTGGAACAGTAAGAGTGATATTAAGGACAGTTATAATTCTGTGTACAGTCTGATTTTTAGGACTTGACAGATTTCATCTTAATGCGCAGTAGTCGATTACTCCCCACGGTTAATGAAATCGTCGTGCCCGCAATAGCGTACATAAATGGAAACAATAGCACTAGACCCTTGAATTTTTAAGACGATAGTTGTTTAAAACGCATGTGTCTTTCTGAAGAAAATTTGTGCCCAGAACGAAAAATGACGTATTTCTAACTTTATATATTTAATGACGATAACCTGCAAACAACATTCAATGTTTCATGGTGGAATGTACGAACTTTATATGGAGCTTGGTTTCGTTCTTCCGATACCATAAAATCTCCCATATCAGGGGTTTAACATAGCCCTGTCATGCGCAAAGATACCGTACGGATACGTCTAATGGAACCCCGTTGTGAGAACAGAACTTAACTCGTTTCAGTAGCAGATAAAACCAAGAAACATCTTGCATCTTCTGCTGCACCTTCTCAAATGTCGCGCCAAGTAAATCTCTCCTCCCCTGCACTCAGCTGCAACACGGCAAACAAATTACAGACGAAGATAGGGTTTCCGTGATACTTATGCGTAATTACTTGCTTATTTTAAAACGGTAGCACATTCCAAAGAGGTGGAAGTGTGGAGACGCTCGGTTAAAAAAAGACGAGAAACGATCGCGAGATTTTGGGGGAGGAAATCGTAGAGTCGGTAGTCAGTGGGAGAAGAATATGTTGAACTGACGAAGCACATGCGTTGTGAGGATATGGATTGAATTGCACTGACTCAGGATTATTCCAGTGTTATGCGGTGTTGAATATCTTCGTTATATAACCAGGAAGTCAGCAAAATTTTGATATTAAATTTAAACTTATTTACGCATTGCTTGAAGGTTGTTTCATAAAGTTCTGAGGAGAATATCTGAAAGTAAGAGAGTAGTAGTAACAGAATAATTATAAAATACATAATGAGGAATGTTATAGTATTCTCATTTAATAGAAAGTTTAACCAAAGAGCGGGCAAGACGTGGAACTCGCGTATGAAAACAAACAAAATTTTATTTGGAAAAATCAAAGGAAGAAAGTACTTGGAAGGTCTACGCACAGATGGGATAAAAGTATTAAAATTAATTGCACAGGCTTACAGTAATATGCTGTGAAAATGCTGCTTATGATAGTCCGGAACCGAGTTTATGTGAACATAATAATAATGGACCTTCGGATGCCGCAACGAATTTCTTAAAGAAATAATAATTATAAATTATTCACATACAGTGACGTAAAGTTTTTATTATTTAGTGTTCTGTGTGACGACAGGTCCATATGAACAGGATCCTTCCATCCTTTTCTCGGACTGGGACCTGTTCATATACGTTCTTGGCAGATGATACAGAAGTGGTTTGCCATTGCCTTCTTCTGTGTGTGAATGGAGTAATTGTTGGGATGCCACGGAGAAACCGGGGAAGCCCCCGGAGGAAAACTCCGTGTTGCCTAGACCACGGCCTTGCCCAACACAAATTATAAATTCGGGCACCGCCGGGAATCGAACCCGAGACCCCAGGATTACAAGGTCAGCGTTCTAACCGCTAGACCACCGTGGCGGTGACGTAAAGTTAGACTACATTATTATTATTATTATTTTATGGAGAGTATGTTTTTGAACTGAGTAATACCACTAAATTATGCTGGCCTCATTTTTATTTGTTATTGTTGTCTGTAGAGTTGGCAATACTGTGTGTAAACAGTAATGTAAAAACAGTTGTGAACTGATGACAGACTGACATTTGGGCATCTTGTCTGAGTCAGCTAAGGCGAAGGAAAACTCTGTGCAATAAACATGCCAAATTGTCTGACATCTGTAAGCTGATAGAGCCACTCACTCGTGGTTTATGTCCGGGTTGAGGGCGTCACAGTGTCAAGTAAAATAAACACGTAATTGTTTATTAGAGAGAGGCGGAAAAATAGGAAACATCGAACAACTTTTGTATGATGTGCGGCTGACCTTCGAAAGAGGTCGAAACGTTCCTCAGGGGTTATCTTCTTATCGTTAAGTAGTTATTGCCAATGTCAATTTAAATATACATGCACTTGGATTATACTGCAGCGTGCAAGTGTTCGTTGCATTTTCTCGGGAACTGGTGATAACGAAGGCTACATCCTGTTAACCGTGTAACCAACCCTGAGCATACTGTTCGATTTAAAACATTGCAATAGCCTGCCACATATAAAGCACAGTGTGCAAGGTTATCAAAATACTGTTACTTGTCTATAATTGCATAAAGGTTTGATGTTAGCCCTGTATTGCATACATCTTTTTTTTAAACGCAGCTTTTTAAAGTAAGAAAGACTCCTCTTCCTTATTTGTTAGTTAGAATGCTTCAAAATGAAACTTTCCCAACAAACACGGCAATACTTCCAGACGGTCGTGACTCCTCCACAACTTCTGGATGATACAAAAACAACAACAAAACGTTCACCCACACAAAATCATGTTAAGCACGATGTACATACAGAACAACTTCGAATACGATATTAAAAAATACAATAAATCTAGAAGAAAACATCATTTGAAATCTGATAAACATCTGACTAAAAGTTGCATTTAAGAAATTATATTTAAGTTTATATCTGATCAGACTGACAAGGTTTAAACAAATATATATTTATCACAATATGACGCAACATTATCATCTCATTTCCCAACAAATTTCAGTGGTATTTTTAGTACCATATTTAATTGACATCCATATAATATATCACAATGAAACAAATATCTGTTGAAGGTAGTAAATTCCGTTAGATGTGGTGACCTATTTTTGCCCAAATATTTTGTCACACATTTCTATGAAACATCTATAAATCGTCGTCTGTCTGAGAATTACGTCAATCATTATAACAAATATGTCACGTCATACTAACAGAAGCAGAGGTCAGGAGATTCTAGTGACCTGTGGTAAGGTCGAACGAACGACACATTAATCAGTGCTTCCTGCTTTGCTTTCCTTCCAGGAATTGGAGACACTGTCTAGCATTGTATAACTTACATACAAACGTATCTTTGGATATGATAGCGTATTTACATGAAGAAACTTTACGCTACATTTAACTACAGATGAGGACGACATTTTGTGCCAAACGAACTCTAACTGATCTTTTCTCACAAAGAAGTGCGTTCTTTAGATTGACCTCAACAGAATCGCTTTTTCGAACTTGCGTAAGTGACCTCAATGTGTTCTATCTGTTTAACAAATTTTGCAGCAACACTGGGAAATTAGCGATGTCTGGAAAACATGTATTATATCTGCTCTAGGCCTTTAAAACATTACCTTCAACACGCTATTGTTACTTATTGTTATTGTTGCAATGGGGTGAGACTACATCTCTTTGGAATGGTTCCTTTCTCCATCCTCAGAATTATATTTTAGTGAATATGGAGCAGCAGTGGAATGATACTGACATCAGAAACCGTCCGAGGTGCCACTCTTTCACCAAAAATTCCTCGTGGGTTGACCTGGGCGAGAACCCGGGCCCGAAGGGAAGAGACTAGTTGGAAGACCAAGGCGTAGATGGATGTTAAAATGAATTTTAGTAAATATTATTGAGGGTGTGGATTTGATTTATCTGGCTCAGGATACGGACTGGTGTCGGGCTCTAGTGAACCATTGGGTTGCATAAAATAAGGGGATTTTTTGATCAGCTGAGCCTCGAAACGGACTCTGTTTTTTGTAGTTAGCTATTAACTATAGTTAAATAGTGATTAAATCAGACGGATATGGGCTTTAAATAAAATCATTCGACAGATTTTAATACAACCCCCTCCTCGAATACTAAATTTAGTTGAAATCCGTTGAGTATTTTCAGCAATGGTACATATATGCGGCGTACAGTGGCGACACTGTGTGCATTTACTTATTCAGGGACGTAGGCCTGTAGTCCAACTGCATCCTCACGAAAAGAGAAACCACCATTTCCTTGGTGCCAAATAAAGAAAATCCCACACCAATTGTTGAATGACTTGTTTCTATAGTAACGCACTGTATGTCCGCCCTGGTAATTGATTTCACACAAGTTCAGTTTATTTGTAGCCGGACGATGACAAAAGACTGCAGTGACCCTGTTCAATTTGTTGCGGCGTATAGCCTAGGACCCGGGCACGCGCCAGGATGATGGCCCTCTTCATTAGTCGCGCGCGGTCCCAAACTCCCAGGGACGTCATCACTCTGTGGGCGGCGCTCTGAAGAGATGCTGCCCGCTTTAACGTTGACCAAATTGATCAAGTTGTGATTATTATTTAGGCAGTAGGCCTAATTATGTTCGTCCGCCTTGCTCTGTCTACTATTTCCTTCTCTTTTGCATTTGTTTCTGTCTTCGTGCCTTTACTGTCTTCTTCCTCTCCTGTATCAACATAAAGCTTCAAATTCGTGAAGTCTTATCAGCAACAGTTAAATTACTATTCTTTTTCTGTTATCTTTGTATTCTTTGCTTTCCCTTTTCGTCACTCTTCTTTATCACTGTTTGAAATTCGTCCACATTTATCACTATCAAGTTCTTTTACTCGTTTATTTTGTGTTCTTTGTTTGTTTGTTTGTTTATTCTCTTCTTGTCTGTCATTTTGTTACATCGTCTTTCAACTGCCTGACAATCATTTTCTTTTCCTTCTAGTTATTCTGTTCTTTCGTCATGCTGCCAGAGAATACGCGTGTTCCTTCCCATTTATAGGCTGAACAGAACTTAGGACAGAAAAGGGTAGGGACGTTTACAGCACAGCAGATCACGAATCAGGCCCCTTTCGTGTCATGGTATAAGGAATTAAATTCACTGTATGGCTTTTCGATTATTGCATTTTGGACTGTGTAGAAATTAATTTTATGAACAAAACGTATTTGACTTCAGATGTCCTAAGGAAAGGAACTGCTATTTTGTCCATATAAGTATTTCTGACCATATGACTACTTACTAAGCAAGCTCTCATTTTCTCGTGTGCTGCTTTCATCTCGTCGGATCTCTGTTGTACGTCGTTCTCTTTAGTGTTTGTTCCTCTCTGCTTGTTTTTAACGACACTCTACCAGTTACACTCGTAGTAGTTATTGGCTTATACCGTGGAAAAGCAGAGTGCATTCGCAAGGACGTTGAGGGAAGCTGTCATTGTATATTTTAAGTTATTATTCCACAGATTTCCTAATGGTAACTGAAGAAAACTACGAAGAATCTCAGTCTTGTTAGTAGGTAGGCAGAGGTGTTCATCAGGACCAATACACCTCGACTTTATGGTTACATCATTGGACGAATCCGATTCTGGTACTACCATTGTGTAGGACTTGGCTTGTTGCTGACGTTCCAGAGGCCATACTGCCTCCATTAACAGAGGTGAAATGTGGAAGATCGGGAAGTAGCTAGTTCACATCAGCCCTGATGATGAAGGTAGTATGGCCCCCTGAAATGTCGATAAGAAGCCAACTTCTAACGGTGCCAGCATGTAGATGCAAGTGGCTAATATTTTGAAAGAGTCTGCGTGTTCCATTTTTGTTTAAAACATGGAGGTGGTAGTAGCTCCAAAAAGTTTTGTGCTCTGGAACCAGAAGCCAGTGACTCAGAAAACAGCATATGGAGGGAGGAAGTCCTTGGTGGTGCGTCCATTGTGCCACGTGTCATGGCTGGTAAAAGCCGTGATGTATGGACCGAGGAGGGAGATGACAATGGAAAGAGATACCAAGATGTGTGGCAATAAATAAGATGAATATGTATAGTCATATGTGCGAGAAGTTTGTAAAGCCTCTCTCTCGCACTCAAAAGCTCTCTTATAGCCTCTCTGTTTTTCTATCTTTTGCAACCGAAGCAACGTTATTGCATAGAATATGTCAGCATCATGTTAGTGATTCCAAGTTTTGTGGGTAACGAAAGCTTTGTGTATTAATTTAAAAACGGATAGGCCCCGTTCACGTACACGATAGCTGAGAAATGCGTCATACTGCGGTTATTTCATCTGTTCAGATCCATTTAGTAAGTTAGTCTCACTGGCGGTAACGCAATGCAAATGTATTCGGGAGTCACGTGGTTCGAGTCTCGACTGGATTGCCAGTTAACATCACTGAATTTTTCGTCAGAGCACTGGTGGAACACTATGAGCCGGGATAGCTCAGTCGGTATAGTGACTAGCTACGGGCTGGACGACCGGGGTTCGATCCCCGACGGGGGCAGAGGATTTTTCCTTAGCCTCTGCGTCCAGACTGGCTCTGGGGACCACCCAGCCTCCTCTACAATGGGTACCGGGGTCCTTTCCCGGGGGTAAAGCCGGCCGGGGCGTGATGCTGACCACTCACCCCCATCTAGTGCCGAGGTCAAGGAAGAGAGGAGCTATAGCTCCACTCACCCCAAACGCCTACATGGCGTGTAGTGGGACAAACTTTACTTTACTGGTGGAACACTATCACAAAATAGTGCAGGACTGTGCTTCCTGGGTAATGAACGGTAAACAGACAGTTTTCATGACCTTTTGAAGTCTCTTCACTGTCGTAACCGGATTCTAAAACGACGTAAACTTAAGCTTGTCTCCACTGTGCATTGTCAGTACAAACATAGAAACAGATAACAGATGAGCTGAATAGTCGGAATGTAGAAGAAATAAATGTACCGTGAAGCAGATCATAGACCACAGAGTCGAAGGGAAATTAAAATTACCACACGGTCATCTTACATCCAAGATCATCCATCATTATCACCAACAGTATAGTCAGTCACGACATTTGTGAACACAGACACAATGTGGTATATAAACAATTGACCACTTCCATACCAATAAAATATCTGGTCTCTTATATAAATTACACAGAGGGAAGGAAAAAAGATGTCATTAATCTTAAAGAATTTCCTGCATGTCACTTGCAAGGCTCAGAGCACTATTGAGATATTGTTAATGTGACAATTATGTTAATTAGGGACTGCTGGTTAAGGGTGGATCAGATTGCCATGAAATTCTTTTCTTTGCACCAGTATTTATCTATTTTTGTGCGTGTACATGACCATAATATAAGCTGCTTTATTATGCGCGTTGCTTCTGTATAGTTCTTTCGTGACACGTACCCTTCTTTGACAATAGTACGAGACTTAGAAATCAAACTTGCGGTTGTGTCATTTATATTATCTTTTGTAAAACGGTTGTCCTGTTCTATTTATATCAAATGCAACGCTGAACAAATGAGTGGGGAGTGTCCAATGGCACGCGTCGTGAGAGTGGGTCTGTGATTGCAAGTGATATGAACATTAATACTTAATGTCTACAAATCTCCAAGTAGTTTGACGGGATCAGTTTGCAATATTCAGTGTGGGCGGTGCTAGAGGGGGGTCTTTCTTCTATATTGCTATAATTTACATTTAAAAAAAGTTTTGACGCAAAGGACGAAAGAAGATGAAAGAAGAGAGGTACTGTAATTGAAAAGTCGTGGGAGGTCTGCTGTGCAGGATAGATAAATATGAACGTGTGTTCGGTTTACATACTGGTAACCCTCCATAATACGTCCTGTGCAGTAGTTCGGTTTATATGTAGTTTGTTTAGTAAGCTATAGCACAGTCGGCAAATGAAGGGGTGTGAACGGAATAAAATAGTCAGTGTCTCCCCCCCGACCCGGAAAAAAGTATGGTTAGGGTTGGTATGGGCATGGGTGAATATTAAAAGAAGAGATGATGGGGAGACATAACGAGAGAGCATTAACTTTAGAGAGGGGGTAGGTGACAGGATGGGAAATCATGAAAGCACATTAAGGGTTGGTGTAGGGAGGATAGGAAAGAGGGATGCAGTAAAAGAGAATCACAATAAAAAGTAAGGCATGGGAGAGTGATAGAAGTAGTTTATTCGATCCCAAATTAGTGGAAGGATGGACATTCGTTGCCGGAGACCATATAATTTCCCTCAAATGAGCTGTGCAATTTCTAATTGGTGCTCTAATTACCGGACAGAAATTGAAAGATTGAGTTTAGTTTCCCAGAGAGCATGAAATGGGCGGGCGAATGAGCGACTCGACTAATAGATTCGCCTTGGTTCTTCTTCGATCGGCGATGGATGGATGGCGTTCTCCCCTTTGTGATTTGAATACGAACAGTAGCGGTTTCTTTTGTCTGTTGAATCTACTTGTTCCGTCCACAGTTTAATTGGCTTGATTACGAAGACTCTAATGACGGTCCATTCTTAATGTTTGGAAGTCTATTTTGGGGCTAAGAAGCTATCGCCATCCTAATTCTCTTGTTCAGCGGTTTGCTTCGTACGAGCAGACGAACAGTAAAAATTCAGATTAATATTCGAGGTTCGAATAATTTCAGAATACTGAGATATGAGACTTATTTCTCAATAACCTCACAATTATCAGAAAGGCCTATACAGCATACGAATGCTCGTGCGCGTAACCGTCTCGGTCGCCGTACTGTAAATTTCGTCGACCCTTCGGCATTCTGACAGTACATACACAAAACGCGGTCACACACTTTATGGTAGCCTGGGCTTCCCCAAACTTTCTTAAGTATGAATGTGTGCTTACACATCGAGAAAGAATCAAGTTATTTGCCTCGAACTCCGCAAACTTATGCTTTGGAACGAGGTCAAAACAATTGTTGGGACATGTAGCAGGCGTAGGACAAATGTTTAGCTGAAAACTCTAAAGATAACACTCGAGGGTCCTAGGCGTAGATGGGAGGATAATATTAAAATGTATGTTAGGAAAACAGGGTATGAATTTATGAAACTAATTTATTTGCCTCGGGATAGGGTCCACTGGCGGATTTTGTGAACTCAGTAATGAACTTTTGAGTTTCATAAAATCGGGGAATGTCTTGAGCGAATATAAAGTTTTCAACGAGGTCCAGTCAGATACTTCTTGTTACTTAGAATGAAGGACAGACCATAGTATAAGTGTCCATTTAGACCTAATCTATATTTCTTGTAAATTAATTCTAATTAAATAACCCTATTCCATCAGAAACGAATTTTGTAATGACGCTGATATAAATGGACCGGCCCTCTATCAGTTTTTTTAACAAACTAACTGCTTAAAAAGCCAACCATCGGACATTAAGAATGGTAAAAATACTACCGGTTTTGATGTGGTGTCCTCATTTGAAGGCAAACAGTGACTGTCTAAACGCTCACAAAATAAGGAAGATGCTTGTATTTTTTATAGGTGTATCACTTTTCATTGGATGGAAACTGGTGTTTGGCGACCAAGTATCGGTGAGTGACTTACATTACTCTTATAATATTATTCCATTAATATTGTTTTGTGACATGACACGCTGTAACACTTTTTCCGATTAGGTCTTTGGTTACACAAATAGTGAGATTGTTCGTGAAGTTCCCGTAGACTAGGAAAGGATGTAATTGCCTTATAAATCCCCTTAATATGTACCGTCAATGCGACGTGGTTTCTCGTAAATATCTGATAGACTTGTTTTCGGTTATTATCTTAATGTTAGCCACGTATGTGAATTACGAAAAAAAAATACTGCTGTTAATTTTATGCTGATTTAAGATATCACCAGCATAGTTCATTGTTACATATTTTACACTCTGTCTAATGTTGTGGCCGACAAGGATGTTCATACCCTGCATGAGTTCTCACTAGGTCTACTATAAATTCCGTCAAAGGTGACTGATTTATTACCTTAATATAGGCCCATGCTTATTTAAATTTGCCTAATTCACATTTTCTGTTGCGGTTATGTCCAGAAATTACTTAGGTTGTACGCATAATACAATAGTCCCCGCTAAACTTAACATTTTGGTCATAATAGACGCAAAAGTTTCTCAATTATTTCCACATTTATACAACTGAATGAATGTTGTAACAGCGCCATAATTCTAATTGGATGAAAGATTTGATCAAGACTTAACTAAATAATGTTTCAGTTGGCATTGCTATGTGGTATTAGTTTCACAAATATCCACTTCTTTCCATCTATGATAACAATTACGAATTTATAATTAATTAAATACACTAATAAATTATCCATATAATTTGGTTTTTGTAGAATCTTCATATCATTATCCATCCTTTAGCTTCATAACAAAACATTGGATCTGCGATAGAGTGAATTCATTTTCATCACAGCCCACAACCAATTCTGTTGTGAGTCACTCCGATCCACATAGTTTTTGCACGAGCGATAGTAATTTTCTCTCCTCGGTTTGTTAGCGAACTGACACGGTGTGTTCAGAGCTCTTATTTTGTTGACAGATTTTAGTGTAAATTATTTATGCTGTACTTAGTTGGAACCAAATAATTTACGAGCAAGCTAAAATTGTCATCTGTTGGCTACATTGATTGACCAATGTGACAAGTATAATAGCTCTAATTAGACGAAATATGTACTGGTAATTAGATATCAATAATATTCACTAAATGTTTTAAGCTTAAGATAATTGATAACATTTTGTGTTAAAATTGTCGATTAATCTGATATGTTCTTCTTATTGCTGTTTCTCACGGCTACAAGATTTATGTTGTCAGATATTGACCGACGTTTTAAAGGAGCTTGCTGCCTCCATCATCAGGGCGATTTTGACTAGTTTAGCCGTTGTTGGTATCTCAAGAAGAACATTTCTCCATGAACTTCTTTATTTGTAGGTTATGTTGTGTGTGGGTGGTTGTGACATTGTCGATTTTAACTCCATGTGAGACGTTAATTTCTAGTAATTATATTTATGGACTGTACAGTGCGGGGTAAAGAGGGTGCCGAACTTCGAAAAACGCTGTCGGGCCATCGGGAGGGAAAGGTTGAGAACCAGGGACAGACTTACAAACGCATTACCCTCTCGTTTGAAGACGCGCCGATAATGATACAGTTTAAGTGAACGCGGTACTCCTTACAGTTTGAGGGCTGTATGTCCAAAATGCAGAGAATTCTCCGAACAAGTTAACAGAGGCCGCACAGCAAAGCCGAACACTGGTCGTTTATTAAATTACCGGCTACATTGTAGCTCCACCTACTGGACAACCACGCCCCATTCGTATAGCTGAGTGTATCAAACAAAAATATACCCCCCCCCCCTTTACGAGGACTAATACAAAAAAGAAAAACGAGAAAACAAAACAAGAAAACACGATTGGGCGGGGCTTGTTGGGTAAAAATTAGTGCTCCATAAACACTAGGCTTGTCACGTGATCAGTCACCCCTGTAATGCAACCCCTACAAAAGGGGTGGTAACGGACTAGGCGGTTTGGAACATTACTGTAAATGGTTTATTGAAATTTGAATCCTTGTTTACTTGTCTCATTCATTTTCACGCCCAACTGCAGCCCCCCCCCCTCCCCAACAGGTTTTGTGGTCGCTGGAACAATACGTGTGTGCAGGACATTAATACTGAAAACTCTCACTTTGCCGGGGCTCAAACCGTGTAACGTGTAATACATTACTGTCTCCATTTTTCATTAGATGTGATTTTACAATGTAGAGTCTGATTTGATGGTTTTAAACTGTGGGGATAAAATTTAAATTACGCTCTGCTGTAAACACGTCACAATATTAAAACTGGATGCACCAATGACTATGACGTGTTTTTCTAGCTGGAGTAGGCCCCTAAAGAAGGTGGTAATATTGTGACAACCAGGACTGTTCAATCAAGGGACCGATGTCTGTGGCTGATCGTCTAGTACATTTGTATGTAGCCTGACGTAGGGGTGTCCAAGCTTCGATAATTGTTGTTGGAGTCGTGGAGTGGGATGTTATGAACGTTTAAGTTTCTTAACAACAGGGAAGTTTTTAAAATTTTAAAATATCTCGACTTTCCAGGAACAGGGTTAAATTCATGACGACTGTATGAAGTTTAGAGATTCGATTATTGCCTGTGTTCATCTGTGTACGAACGTAGGTATGTATGTACGTTGGGGTCGAAGTATCGAATTCTGCTTAGAATATGAATGACTGCCCTTTCTGTGTGAAATATATCCCTTAACCGTGATGGTGAAAGCCATTTTGATATTCCAACGAGTTTCACTGCACTAGAGTGTTTGATTAACGTGTAACTAAAGCCAGGGTTACTTTAACACCTATTGGGTACGTGCCACAGCACAGCGTTATGAGGTCAGATCATTCATCACACGGAATGCACACAATAAAGTCGTTTAATGCTATGCCCCATCTTGTAATGTAACCAAAAGGGTGGGAAAATAGCTCAAGAGTACCAACCTTTACTAAAATTGTTCATGCTCAGTAACTGAACTAAATCACTGTTACCACATATTCTCACTTTAACATACAGTTAACACTAATTCAGAAACTATGGTAACAGCAGTGAGATCTTGTTCAGGTCTGTTTCGTCATCTCATCGTCCTCAGTATTTTTCATGTTTATTTGTAAATTATGTTTCTTTCATAACGCATTTCTTCAGAATAGCCATTTTAATCAAAGTTTTATTGTTGACTGAAACTCTTTACATTACCTGTAATGCTGTGCATCTGTCAGAGTGTAATGATAATGACATGTACCACTTGCTTTAATAAACAGTTACTCTGCGTTTTGTCCACAGAGTGTATTTATGGGTTTTGTATGATTCTCGCCGTAAACAGGGATTATTTACCGAAACAATACTAACCGGCTGATGATTGTAATGTAAACGTGTTTGTTTTCTTTGTGGTATGGACTGAATTATTAAATACAATTTAAACGAAATTCGGTTTCAAGGGGTTAAAATGTTGTCATTTGGTACAAATTGAATGCATATTGCAGTAACTTCTAGGCCTGTGCGGAAAATGGCAGGCACATTGAAATATGGAGAATCAAATAGACATTGTTTTCACATCCTACACATACTCATGGCCACAACTTTCTTGTAAACTGGTGTTCCTTACGACGAAATTCAACAAATTATTACATTTAATATCAATATCTTTTGCCCGAAAGCTTATCGTATATGTATGCTGTTTCGTCATGTTTAACAGAAACTTCCTGAATTCAGTATCTTCAATAGGACTCAAAACCAGGACTGTTTTCGACTTTATAACCTTTGTTCCTGTAATCTTCCAGACGAAACAAACTATTTTGTTGTTTGTTCCGCTCTCTGTCGCGTTCACTTACACATCTTCACTGGGACTGTAACCCAGTACAGGTGTCGGGGTCATAACCGTGCCCTGGTTTTTCAGTCCGAAACAAAGAACTTTGATCGAGGTGCCATTATTCTACCGTGCTTAGTTTCCGAGATACAGATTACACGCACCGGGACTCGAGATCTGGAGTTTTAATATTTCTAAAATGTCTTCCTGGCTTTGAGGAACAAGCACGCAATTTTTGTTGCATGTCGGTATGTTCATTCTCATACTATAACCGTACGTACACACACACACACACACACACACAATTGAAATCTTTTGTATAAGGTAACGTTTCTGTGCGTCCCTTGAATGAGATATTGAAGCATATTTCAATGTTTCAGTACGTGTGAAGTATTGAGAAACTGCACATGAGCTGTGTGTGCTATATCCACAAATTTAACACCGAAAATACAAAAAAGAAATCCGTCGTTGTGCCTTCTCTTATGCAGTTTAATAAATTCAAATATCCACTGTTTATGTCCGTATGCCACATTTTTAAATTATGCTCTCATCCATGCCTTTAAGTTTTGCGTTTTTCCATGTTAAAGATTTCTCGCCAAAACTGCTTATTTATGACTAGTCTGTGACACTAGAACACGAAAGTTCTTCTGTACTAACACTAAAATAGCACTTGAAATGAATAAGGACTCCATTGGGCCCAGTCCTGTTCGTTATGTTCGTATTACTTCGTCTTATTTCTTCAAATCGTCTCATTTGTAGTTTATGTTACGAAAATTCTAAGTATGTTAATACTTTCTCCTACTCAAGTACATGTCCAACCTGTCCTCAACTCATGACAGACTCCTTGCTTTGTCTGCCCAGAAAAGACAGCCTACATAAAATTAATTAAAACAGGCTTTTTATTTTTTATTTGTAGTGTTCTGTCTGACGACAGGTCCATATGAACAGGATCCTTCCATCCTTTTCTCGGACTGGGACCTGTTCATATACGTTCTTGGCAGAGATGATCAGATGTGGTTTGCCATTGCCTTCTTCTGTGTGTGAGTGGAGTAATTGTTGGGATGCCACGGAGAAACCGGGGAAGCCCCCGGAGGAAAACTCCGTGATGCCTAGACCACGGCCTTGCCCAACACTAGTTATAAATTTGAGCACCACCGGGAATTGAACCCGGGACCCCAGGCTTACAAGGCTAGTGTTCTGACCGCTAGACCACCGTGGCGGTAAAAACAGGCTTATATCAATATAAATGTCTAAAGCCTATATCAGAATTTCTAAATGGCTAGGCCATGTCTCTGTCCAATTAACAGACTGGCTTAAAATCCATCCAGTGACGTCACTGCCTATCAACGTATCGAAGCATGCCAATGAACCCAACAGAATAAACACGTTTAAGTCGTGTTGTAATTGTCTATGTTTGCTTGTTCAGATTAGGTTTCAGTTACAGTTGTGTGTGTTGCCTTGTGACCTCTCTCATTTTAACCGCTGCGATCTAATTAATATGATAGTTACATAAGCCACCAATGCTCTAACGTAAGGGTACTCATTGTCCGGCTAATGTTGATACTGGAGAAGCCTGTATTGTCTTTTCATTTGACAAATGTCGGATGGGGTGGTTATTATTGTGTTGCATGCTGGTCCCCATGTCAGCTTATCGGGGATGGGGGTTAATCCTGAACGCGTGTTGCTGGCTGATTTGACACTTTCAGAATCCCTCCTTGAAACACCCCGCGCTTTCTTCATCTGCCAACCCCTCCTTTTTCCTGTTTTTCTCCAATCTTGCACCCCTAACCCCAACCTTACTTGTGACCTCTCTTCCCCTTTATCAGTCATCCCAGAGGACGGTTATTATTATGCAGATCAAATATTGATCCTGTATAAGACGAGGCTCAGATCAATAGAGCGAGCAGTCTGCATCGTTCCATGGCCCCTCTACTTCTTCTAGTAATATAAACGCGATGAAAATAATATTTTATGTAAATCTTGTAATATCTGTTGATGAAGCTCTCACCCAGTGCAAGTGTGAAGGCAGGGTGGCTCTGGTGTACAGTGGTGCTCAAAAGTAAGTCATCACTTCTCCAACATTAGAATTACAAGAAGCAGGAAAAGGAATCAGATTGATTTGTTGCTGTGTTGTGTAAGTTATTTTCATGAGAAACGTCTTTCGACGTAAGATATATTGGAGAGAATTTTACATAGAGGATTAGAATGACCTCACTCTTCACTTAATATCATTCGGATGACGAAGTCACGGAGGATGAGATTGGCGGGGTATGTGGCATGCGAAAGGAACTTTTTTTTCGGAAAGCCACAAAGGAAGTGAGCACATGGAACACTTGGTCTTCGATCTGTTCTTTTCAGATCACCACCAAAATCACATGGTCATAGTTCTCTTTTTTAGTATTATTATCACTGCTGCTACCACTATGATTGTTATGCCCCTAACTACGTTTCCATCGTTTGTGTATATATATATATATATATAATTACCCCTCCATGACCACCCGCGCACTACAATCAAATTGACTCATCCCGTTTAATACCGACTTCATATCCCCCCACCCTTCTCCGTTGCGCCCTTGCATCACCTTTTAATCAAAGCGGATTGGGTTACGCCCCCTCCCCCATCCAACCCCCATGACCATTTACTGGGTGCGTCGTGTGAATGATAATGGAATGTGCGAGCGCGTTCAATTGCGGGCCAGCTCCTTCACTGCGCAGTGCAAGCTATAGAAAGTAAAGTACAGTGTCATGTAAGCAAATGGTTCACAAGACAGACGTCGCTTGTTGACGCGATATACAACCTGAGATCCGCGATACCTACGCAGACCGTTCTAATTTCGTGCACAGATCTGTAGTTTAGCCAGGTGAGAGTTTAGGTTTTTTACGATGGTAATTATGAAGATGGATTTTGTCTGAGATGTCACTCCGTGAGATTGTCGCCCTGATTACGGAGACCGGAGGCCCCTCTCAATCGGTGGTAAAGTACCGGACTGGCGGCACAACGTTCCGGAAGACAGCAGTTTTTATAATTTTGCCAGGCGTGTTGTGTCGATAAGAAACTTACTTCAAAGGAAAGCCGATTAAGGTTTTTGAGGACGGGGTGCTGATGAGAATATTTGGATCTGGTAAAGATGAATTGACAGGAGAATGTTAGAGAGGTGCTTCTCAATTTGTCCGACAATTATTTAAAATAGTCCGTTTTTATAAACTTTGCATAAGATATTACTTTTATTAAGAAAAAATGTTTCGTTGTCTATATTACCGGCTTTGAAACTTTCGCGGCGAGTGCAATCAATAAAGTCTTCTCGGGCAATCAGCCGCGTTAACTGGTTACCGTAGTAAACCGACGTTTCGGGAACCAACTCTGTCCCCATCTTCAGGGTTCTGATGTGACTGAATCCTCGAGTCGCCAAGGAGGCTTCCGAGGATCAAGTCATATTAGAACCCTGAATATGGTGACAAAGTTTGTTGCCGAAACGTCGGTTTACTACGGTAACCAGTTAGCGCGGCTGATTGCCCGAGAAGATTTTATTGGTCTATATTACCATCTTCAAACCGTAAAAACCTGTTAGTTACAATGTTTTATATATAACGGATTTTGAAGCATGGAAGTTTGTGAGGCAAACACCGAAACATGTTGCTTCAATAAAATTCATGTGTTATGTAACGTTATGCATACACACTAAACGTTTACAGGTATAAAGTGAAAATGCAGGCTAATTGTAATATTGGGCATTGGAAGTAGTGGACCTGACATTTGTGATTCCTACTCCATGAATACGGATAAGATACCTGATGGTACAATCTCAAAGAATTCTAGACCTCGGCACGTGTGTTTATAAGCGTCTTCCCCTATTGCTCCACCCCCGGAGAAAGGTTCTCTTTGATGGACACCAATTGAGAATATTATTCTTATGGTAATAGTATCCGCCTTGAATATATGCCATACTGCGCACGCAAGTGATGGCTGGGATGTGGAGCAGTCGGGCGTATTGGTGCTAGCTTCTGAAGTGAGTGGTGTCCATATACACCCCGAAACAGACTATCGTCTCTCCCATTTACATTACCTTAGTGTTCATTTCCCTCAGTTGTTAAACGAGATTCACAGATCCTGTAAACTCTGTACAGAACTGGAAATTAAAATAAATTTATAATATTTTTCTCCACCGTTTGAAGCCGAAACTCATCTAAATAATATTTAAGAATTCAGTTGCATATCTTAGAGTAGAGACAGCACTTCACAGTTACAAAGATATACAACACAATCTGGCAAAAATGCATGTTATCGTTTGTTAAAGAAGTTGGTATATGTAGAAGTTAAATTAGGCTGTATATTTCTGTCAGGCTCCGGGTCTATGTTCAGTTACGAGGAACAAATATTTAACTAAATCTAAATTAACAATGTGAAATTTAGTTTCCCGAAGAAATACATTTTGTTTCAGTAGTAGTAGTAGTAGTGGTAGTATTACTATTAATAATAATAATAATAACAACAACGAGAAACTATATTCTAGGAACATCATACATCATTCGAAAGATGCTCATGTAAAATATATAATAATGCCTCATGCGAAATCTGTTTAATGCATGTAACACTTTTTTAAAAAAACAAAATGTATTTCAAAAATAGCTGCTTCGCTATGTACCTCAGGGGCAAGGTTTGTCTCAGGTACTTAGAAGTACGTACCCTGTAAAATAGTGAAAAGCTGTAATACTAATATTGCAGAAAATATTTTTGATCCTAAAACCTGAAATATAAAGACCACTTTGTAGACCAATGCGTAGATCGAAGTTTAGGCGTAGCATTTATAGAAATTTATAAGGAAAGAGGTTGTAAACTGAATTCATGTGACTTAGGACGTGGTGCAGAGGCTAATAAAGACGATAATGAACTTGAACATACTGAGAATCGAAGCAGGTCCTTCGGAATACGACACAGGTTTTCCAACTACAGGACCACGACAACTAAAGCGTCGCTTTGAATTGGTTCAGTTTGCGATGAACACAGTTCTTGTTTTTTTCCAAATCACGATTGGATTAAGGAAGCCCATCTTGGACAGGGTGTGAAGTGATAGATAGAAGAGGCACCCTCTTGGACAGAACTCTAGTGGCTACCACACCCTCTTGTGTGAACAAAGAGGGGACCACTGGAGGTGCTTGTCAGACTCTGTGGGCGGGAACCACTGTTCCATGCCGCTCGTACGAGTAACAGGGGTTCATGTACACCGGAATGGACGTGCCGGCGAAGTATGGATATTATGCCACGTCTTTGGGATATTAGCCGAGTTATTTCGCTGGAAACATTTCACTTTAACAATTGGAAAAATAAAGTTGATGCTTTATCCTCAATACTTTTTAAATTCTGCTCTGGAATGGGCTGTCAGGGTATTAAGACATCAGAAATATTGATATTAATGACCTTATTCACGTATTGAATACTGGCGACGTTCGTTTGTTAGCGACTATGTTTAAGTTATCTGCCATAAAATAATTCAGAAATTATTTTACGAGTTACTAAGTAAATCGTTGTTCAAGAAGCGAAGGTACATATTGACTGGCCTAATAAATTAGGAAATATAACCAAAATTTATGTAAACCTTATAAATCACCTAAGATTGTTTAGAAAGTTAAGTAGGCCTGTTGGGACCAATAGAGGCCTACTAAGAAATAGAAATAAGATTGATTAAATTATCTGACGGGTGAATTCGGGAAGTGCTTAGTATAATAATCAAATAAAAAACTAATCATTCAGTCTGTTTTTTGAGCATGAAGATTAATCGGTCACGCCGTTGGCCTCATGTTGGAATCGGCCAAGACATTCCACAGTTGTTTCCTATGCTTCGGCTGGGTTCTTCTTCAGGGTTCTTGAAACTAATTATAATGCGTGATGTGTCTCGTTGAATATGGTCTTTGTCGAGGGTTACGTGACGGGTGAGTGCCAACCAGGGCAAGGTTATACAGAGGATTGAAAGAGAAGGTTTTCCGATGAAGGGAGAGATGATTTAGAAAACCTTATTGGACATTTGTAGTAATTTTCAAACTAAGACATTTTCACTGACGTCATGCAACAATTATCGAGCAACTTGGTAAGACCTAACCCAAGCAATTCCGCACAAACACAAAAATATGCGTTTTCTCAAACGCATGTTTCCAGATATCCTATAGGCTACAAGAATTCTCTTCTGTTGGATACGATTAAACATTTAGTGTTTCGAAACAACGTGAAAATAAGTTAGCGAGGCTCTGCACACAAAGGTTCTAGAACAACAAGCTGTTTAACAAAAGTGATAAATATGTAGCGCCGATAAATTGTGCCTGGTACAAAGGCAGGTATTATTCATTCGTTTGTTATTACTATTTATGTTGTAAGATGTAATGTGAATGGACATGTTGAGTAAAGTAGAAAGCAGTATTTGTAATTTATGTTATTCTTTTAATATCAATGTTGATTTTCTGCCGATAGAATAATTGGATTATTCGCTATTCTGTTAACTAGCGCAGATGTAACCATGTAGGAAGGAAACCGCTTTCTTTCGTCTTTTGTTAAATATATACAACACTGGAAAATGTTTTAAATAAAAGCTGGAGGCTATAACTTAATGAGATTTACTTCGTGTTACGTAAAAATTTGCGACAGACCTATAATGAGAGATGTTTAAAGGGTAAAATTCTATTTTTACTGTAATTATAGAGGTCTTAAGCTTTATAGTCGAGTGATTTAGACCATGTATTATATTTTCTCTACATCTTTAACGCTGACAAGCTTGTACGAAATTTAGTTGAAACCTGAAAAGTCAGAGATTCTATGCGAACACGATCTCTCCATTTTCCTCCTATGCGCCTCTGGTAAAGAAGACACTTGTTTATGGTTATAACTGTCTCTCTGGTTCTAGAACCTGGAAACTCTG
>NW_019059831.1:114161-125895 GCF_000696155.1 Zootermopsis nevadensis
GGTGGAGGAGGGAAGGGAAGAATAAGAAGCACACACTTTGTATATGTGTAATTTGGGTGGTACGTGTCTCTCTCCACACTGGACTGTGTCCAAACAAACACCTAACAGAGCGCGTTCCACTTGCACATGAGATAAGAGCACACGACCCGTAAGATTCCGCCATGTGATAGAACAGCGTGCTGACGTGTCAGTGGCTGCTGACAGCCTATCAGCAGGATCAGTGGTGAGGTGGGTCCCTTCAATTTTTCAACAGCCTCTCAAGCGTGAAGAAAGGTCACTCTCGCGATGGGAGATATCTCCAGATGGAGCAGCGCTGTCATCTCTCTCCTATTTGTGTTCTTTCTCGTGCTACGCGGCTCACGGAGACGGTCTTTGATGTGCGAACGGTGGCGTGAGCGAAAAATTTGCATCAGTCGGAAAAGTGGGTAATCTTTCTGGGATATTGCACCGTGTTGTCTGGTAGATATTGACCGACGTTTCGGAGGAACCTACTGCCTCCATCGTCACTGCAAAATTTACGAGACTGCACAGCCGTATTCGTAATTATTGACGCGAGAACCCGAAATCTCACCAAGTGAGTAATCATTTATTCAGAAAATAAGAATATATTTAACTCTGCGGAGTTAATAGGAGTCTTAATTATGACATGTATCATAATCACTCTTTTTATCAGAAACAATTTAGAATAAAGTCGTAATAGGTTATATCCCATAGTTCCACGAGCAAGAAGGGGCGAGAGTTACTGTCCTTCTTTAGTTGGAATAAATGACTCATTGTTCTTTTCCTAGTAATTATAAAGTGTGATTTCATGTTCTCACGGCGGTAAGTTCACTGTCTTTTGGGATGTTGGGCCTTGTAGTCTGGTAAAGTTCACCGACGTTTCAGAGGTGCTTGCTACCTCCATCATGAGGGCAATTGTTGTTTCTTTTCCGAAGAGATAATTTTGGTAGCTCTTTCCTGGAACGGTTACTGAACCAAATTATGTTGTTCGGTTCACAACTTCACGTAATTAGTCTAGATGTGATTTCGGGCCCCTCAGGGTTGCCGTTTTGTGTCAGCAAGAAACAAAGGTAACAAATTCTTTACGAAAATAGTAACACCCGTCAGCCGTGCAACTAATTGCTGAACTGTAACGCGCGGTTCGAAAAGCAAACAACACACTATCAATACGCGTCCAGGTCGGAGAGGTAACTCATTAAAAAAGAGGCCGAGTCAAGAATAACATTTGTTCACTGCATGTTTTCCTAGTGACTCGATGTCTCATCAGCTTGAAAAACATTTTATTTTTATTTATATCTTTTATGTTTTTCTTCATCTGGCAACGGCGATAATGTGTTGTTAGCTTCTGCTGAGAGAAGTAAAAATAGTGGGCAGAGAACATCTTTTCTTGGTATGGAGTGACGTCATACACAATTCTATAATCACGAACAAGAAAGTTTCTGTGTGTTTGTTTTCCCCTGGTTAATTTGTTCATATTTCTTATTTTATTTAATTCTTCATTTGAAGAAAATAAGGATCGCAAAAAGGATATTGTGTTGGTACTGATACATTTGCTGGGCACTGCCTGGTAAATCTCCAGGGAGAATATTAAAAGAAACTAAATGGGTCTAACGATCTCTATTATTATCTTACGAGTTTTCAGTCCATGTAGTCTTGTTAAGAGGAACTCGGTAACCACCTCACACTCATACGCGGCTTCAGGTTAGAAGATCACAGTCGACATCTTCACCGCCTTGAAACTGTTCGTGGTGGAATCGATACATCCAGTGCCACATTCTGTCGACATATCTAAGTCTGATCCTCATATGTGCGCCTATGTGTATTACGTGTTTACCGATTAAAAATCAGTATGGGTATGTCACCTTTTCCATGCGTGCTACATATCCACAGCTTATGTTAATATTTCGTTGACGTATAATTCTATGGCTGAAAAGCCATAAATAATTAAATTGTATTTTAAAAGATGGCGGGACACGTCTACTTCACTAAGCGCCATACCTCTTGCTTGAGAAAATAATGTATGCAATAGTTAGATCTTGGATTTCCCGTGTATTGTTTAGGAGGAATAATGAAATCGCTTTGCTTAATTTCTTAAGTCAGTATAAACGCAATAATAGAAGAGACTTCTCTTGATTCCGAAATTAGGCCTATATTAAATTACGATGCGTCACCTGTAGGTCCAATGCTTTGCATAAATCTGATTGAAATCTCTGAGCATTCCTCTGCGTTCGAAATTCGAATGGCTCACCCCTTACACCCCTCCCCCCCACCACGCCGCTTGGATGTCACAGGAGCGCCTACTGCATCTCAATGAGGACAGCCTCATTTCATCCTGAGTCGATCCGTGGCTACGACGATTATAAAGTGTGTGCTAAGGTCGACTGGGCTTCAGATATATCCAAAAACTTTCTGGGTCCACTTTGTGCATTTATTACAAATTAACCTTAACAAATATTACACATTGGCCTGCAGAAAGTATTTTTCGGTGATACCCAAGAAGTCGACATCTTTTCATCTGGTTTAACAGCATTTAAGATGTGAATTTTTAACTTCATAATTAATACGCGGCCTTTGGCTAAGTTTATCAAGGGCTTAAGGCCTGTATATGCGATTATAGGACAGTCTCAATGCGATGTCAATGAACACACACCTCTGCAGTTCAGAACAGCCGGAATGAGCTCTAGGCTTGTACCGTGGAGGTACGAATTTTGAATCCCAATAGCTCCGATGGTTACCAGACTGAAGATTTTCCGTGATGTTCTCATTGTTTTTAGACCTTCGTTTTACGGTGCTTTACCGTTGATTATTATCTTATACCTCACACCAGTATAATTAACGCTTGCAGTTGAACTAGTGTCATTAAATAACCCAATATTTGATAATATTCCTATGCCATTTTATGTGATACAACCTTTGGAGTTAAAACAACTTCGTTAACTAAGCCAAGATTTGAATTAATGAACACGAGACATCACCACGGAGTGCTCAGAAATCGAGCCGAAATTTCGTAAAACCGAAATCGACCGGGTTTATCCGATTATATCTGGGATGTTAAGCTACCTGAACATATATGGCTGTAGTATTACAAAACTGTTAGGTTGACGTGCATTGAAATGAAAGTGAGAAACATATTGTACGCCACTCAGAACACGTCACAATGTTGGAGCAGGCGCGCATTGTTCGCATTGTCACAGGACTGAACAGCGGGATCTCCCGACAATAAAACATGACGCCCCATGTGTTTGAAATTTGATATTTTACAATGAGTCTTTTATAATAAGGAAATGGTAAAGTATCCTGATTGTGTGGAGGACACAGAATCTGGCTAAAAGAGCAGTAGAATACATTCGAAGGATCGCGATTCGCCAATACACACACTGGAGCAGCCGTTTGGTAATAAATTCTGAACAGTCATCGTTTCCATGGCTACCTATAGATCTGGTCTGTCAACCCGAAGACTGCTCGTGCTAGAAGTATAATCTGGACGAAGTAATGAAGAAGAGTCAGTCAGCAGGTCCAGAAACTTTCCGCCTTTTTTTCCCAAATCCGAAGGTTCATTACCACGCCTTCAAAAGCTGGCTATCGAATCGTGTCGTGATCCAGATAAATCTTGTCCACATTCTATTTCCCTTTCTAATAACACACCGTCTCCTACACCGACATATCCAAAGTGATTCCTTCGCTGTATATTTCCTACGTGATCTATATGTCCTACCTAGCTCATTTTGATTTGATCACTTTCGAATTTGGAGATGATTACAAATTATGAGGCTTCTTATCATGTAATTTTCGTCACTCTCCTTCGACTTTTTCTTTGTTAGTTCCATATATTCCCCTCAGTACATTGTTCTGAAACACTCTTAACACATTAATGCCTAGTGGTAACTATATGTACCACCTGCGTTAACATTAAGTAAATCCGCAGTATGTATATGGTTTTAATATGATTGTAAGGATAAACAGGGACGATTTCCTTAAAAAACGTTAACGAGCTACAGGTGACACGTTTATCGTAGTTTTCCCAGGCTGCTCTCTTCGAAGTCCTTATCGGTTATGGGAACACTCACCGAATTTGAATTAAATTTCGTATTGAAGAACTATTCTTAAACTGGTTGGATGAATTTAAATGTGCTCTGTAGCTGCATTTCCAACGCTGCTTTAATCTGAAATGGAATTTGCAATTTTTTTAACGCCTTATTGTACAAAATGTTGGTACATAACATTGAAAATGTATCAAAAGAATTTACAACTTTAATCTCAAACATTTTAATACGAAGTGCATAATTAATAAAAATATAATTGAAAGTATTTTAGGACTGAGCAGTATGGAAAGTTTATATGCAATGTTATTAGCTAGTGCGATTACATTTGTGTTTACAATAAATTAACATTGGGGCCAATGACGTTTGAGGAATTGCAAACGACCCTAGAAAAGACTGTATTGGAGTGCACCTTTCCATTCTTATTCAACCACGTCGACAATAATAGTTGACACAGAGTGGATACCCAAGAATTGGCCGTCTGATGTTTATTGTGACGCTAGTAACCTATTCTAGATTCAGATGTGGCTGTTTAGGAGCCCCCCTCTCTTCTAGGTGTACTGGTCCCCTCGGGAGACTAAATCTCAGCGTGAGATTCGAGCATTAATCTAAATAATGGAGCCACTAATGAAAGCGGTGTTATAGAAACGGCACGGAGGGACACGGCTATAATACAACGTGTGAATGAATGCCCGTTTTCCTACCAATTTTTCAACATAGTACAGTACAGTGTTCGTGGTTGCTAGAGCGGATGTTTCAACTAACTTAGCTCGGGGCTCATTAGAATGCTGCATTAATTGAGAGTAACAGTGGCACAAGAAACACAAACTGTTGTGCAGCGCAGGCAACGTTGAATGTAAAGACAGATAATTCTTTTCATTGGCAATGGCTGCGGATTCAGAATTGTGTTTACACTAATACGAATACTAATAATGACAGCAGTAGCAACAACCAATACTGACTCCCCGAATACAATACACCATCTTCAAAGAATACAGGTTTCTAGAAACATGTAATACCTAAGTATTAAATGTTCCAAATAATTCTGTTATGATGATGATAATAATAATAATAATAATAATAACAAATGTTCTTATTTGAGTGTCAGCAGCGAAGAGCATATAGCAGCCAGACATTAATAAATTCATAGATTTAGAAACAAGCTAAAAGAAATTGAACTAAATAACAATACATATAATATTAATATAAAAATATAGATATTATCAACAAGTAAATACATGTAGGCTGGTAAAAGATATTCCTTCTTATTTCTTATTTATTTATTTAGTTTATTTAACTACGCTTTTTCAATAGCGTTTATCGATATTCCTGTAGGCTTCTACCTAAACATCACGCCATGAATGTGCGAAGGCATAGAAGCTCTCCTATCGCTTATCTCGGTGAAATGGCGTCCGGTATTATTGGATACAAAACTGGATGGGCCCCAGGCGCAAGGTGTGGGCGACGAGAAGACTCAAACCCCTGTCATCCCGAGCGTAAACACCGTGAGCCTACAATTGGCCCGTCAAGAAGGACTCTGCTTCGTAGAGTTACTTAGCTTTATTGTAGTTCTCTTGTAGGATTTGGTAGGAAGGGACATATTTCGAGATAATTTCTGATGTAATGAAGTGTTCTAAGCTATATCATCTGAAGGCGGACGTTGCTATGGTAACGTCTTGTATTCGTTCCAAGTTCCATATAGCTGAATCTTTTCCACGGAATCAAACGCACTGTCTCACTTTGGTGTGTAAAACTGAATGGGATATGAAGGATTATACTTTACCATCTGCTGTGGGTTTCTGTTGGTGTTGGTGGGGAGGGGGGGGGGAGGTCCTTCCCAAGCTGTAGGCACCCCGTGGTGACTTTGCAGCCAGAAAGATACAATATTTTTCCCCTACACATATCTCAGTATGACGTCTCATCTAATATCACACAACCTCTGAAGACTTCTTCACAACTGCACATCACGTTCAACAATAGGGGAGGTTGGCTAACAGTAAACCATGTCTTTGGTTTCCTTCGTATACCCACACAGTAGCAAACAATCCCCTGCCTTCGGGGGTTTTTGCTTTAGGGCAACAGGGGACTAAAGCTGATTCTTGTGACGTGATTTCTGCAATTCATGCCATTAACCAAAAGTGAAAACCGAAACTCAATTTTATCATCGTCATAATCTTATAGGTATCTTCGTAATGAACATAATTGTAATTATATTATTATAAAGTAACTGTCTCCACACAGCGTTTGTATGTTTATGCACTGTGTACTCATTTGCCAAATTTTTTGGTGATTAGTTTACTAGGCGACACTTTTCGGACATATTGGCCCATCTTCAGACCTAAATCCGGACGTTCTTTAAAGATAACTTTCTTCTGAGTTCTTGCGCCATTTTTTCTAGTAGAAGTTTACCAATATTTCAGGGGTGCTTTCTGCCTCCATCATCAGTGCTATACCTTCTACCAGGCTACATGAAGCAACAGCCTTTTTCACACTCGCTTTCTTGAAAACCTCAGTTTTCGCATTTTGTATTTATTCTTGTTAAATGCCTCTTTCAAATCGAGGAATTCTGGTAGGTCTAATATACAAATTCGAGAATAATCCATGCGAAGCTAATAGGCGCATTTTTGTAAATTCTAGTTCCGTCCGCCTAAAAGAACTTCCACAGGTCTTTTGAATATCAAATGTGATATCCAAGGCCACATGAAAGACCTTCGTGCCTTAACGCATCCTCAGGTACGCGTGTTTAAGAAACCGGCACTATACATATTAACTGGGTGCCTAATTGAGGTGAAATGTGGTTAAACGAAACATGAGACATTTGTCTACTTTGAAGACACAAGCTTAATATTTCTCCAAAGCATTATTGTGATTTTTCCAACAAGACTGTGTTCCCTTTCAGTGGTAGACAAGTTACAGGGCGCGGAATCACACAGGGACGTGTTCGGTGGGCGGATGTGCATAGTCGACTGAATTTCAGAATCCACAGCCCGCCCATTTCTTGTTCTGTCATGATCAACTCCTTGCAAACCATCTCTCTCGTGGTCGCGCCGTCTCACTCTCGTCTGTCTCTGTTTTAACACCACAGACTGGCGAGCCAATGCTGCTACTGGTATCGTCTGCAAATCCACGTGCAGTGAAGACACCAATTTTTTAATTGAATACTGAGCTTTGAACTAAAATGTGATGGTTGGGTTGATTTATTACGCGAAGAAATAAATACAGCTTAAATTTTCTAAACTGGAAGACAGACTTTATCGGGAAATACAGTTTATTCCGTCCCGATATTAGGAAGGCATACACGTTCCTTGTTTAAAACCTGACCAGATGATACTATTTGGAAGATCTGTGCTGAGTGGTAGGATTGTATAAAAGTTGACCTTAGGGACTTGATTCAGGTGGTGCAGGAAAAAGTCCAGCCATGGGCTCATTTAAACAGGAGAGTGAACCTTCGATTTTTACAAAAGGCGGGAAATTTGTTGACCAGCTGTTCGATTATCAGCTTCTTAAGCAGGATCCAGCTAAATGGAGCTAGTAAATAGTCTGTCTGATACAGATAAAACACGGTGAAAATCAATACAAAAATTTATTCTAATGCGCAGACATTTTTAGAATGAAATCGAGAAACTGAAAGAATTTCTCGAAAAACATCCTGCTTTAGTATGCATGTCTGTTATTTCTGCTCATAGAATTTATCAGATTCTTAGTGTATCGCAAAATTGATTGAGCCTATTCATAGAAGAAATATGTGTAGAATACTTTCCAGTAGACTAATGAAATTAAGAAAATAAATGTAGAAGAACAAACGATGACGTAAAGACCAAGTATACAATACACTAGACTGCAAGTGTGTGGACCTGGGCAGTGCCATTATCGCCTGGATTACATACACGGGTTGGATTGTTCAGTATTTTCATTCGGAATTAGATACCTGTCTCAAACTGTCTTGAATGGAATAATCTGCAGGCCATTGGAATTCTGATATAAGCAGGCTTCATTTTACATTACGTAATTGTAGGCATGTGTATATGTGTATGTAAGTAAATATGCATGTATGCACCTACCCTGGTATACGTAACGACATCAAACGTCGTGATCGAGTAATTAGTATCCTACTTTTTCGGGAGATCCCCGGTTCAGATCTCAGTCCGGTGACCGGATATCCTGATTGAAGTTTCTCGTGGTTTTCCTCCATCCGCTATGAAATTTTCAGGATATTACCTCCAGTTAAGTCACGAAGGCTTCCTTTTACATCCTTTCCAATTAATTTAATCTTAAAATATCATCATTCGGTGATACAGGCCTGTAAACTGAGCTGATGTCAGCGCCATTGAATAAACCGTAAATAAATAAAACATACATACTCAGTCTATGTAGTTGAGAAGCTCAAAGGAACGTAGTGCAATGAACTGGCTTGAATTTTCCGGTTCGCTGGCCGTGGTTCCGAATTGCACTTGTTGAAGCCTTGTAATACAGTTTGTGTGTCTTGGAAATTGGATGGTAATGCAGCAGACTGCAATTCATCAATAAAATTGCAACATGATACATACAGAGCTTCTGGATTGGAAGGGAGCACACACTGTTAGTCATGTATATCATTATTACAACTCGCCGAATAGGGGTGCACAAACTTCACATTACTATGTATCAGTCTGTGAGGCCTCTTGGGAGTACAGTCACAATGCGTTACAGTTTTATAATTTTTGCACTAGTTACATTATATTGTAGTGTTTGTATTCCATTACATTGAGCTGATTTATTACAAGAGATTTAAAAAGTTTAAAATACTGACTTTTCGAAGCTGAGCCACACGAAAAAGAAAATAGTTTTATGCAGTAATTTGTTTTATTGTTATCATGGGTTTAGATTTCGTCTTTTACTTTTAATAGACATATATAGAAATTTAAAAATATTTTAAAACCCAAATATTTAAACATAAAATAGACCATATACTTAAATAAAATTAAATTAAAAGAATAACTGTTGGCTGAGCATGGAGCATGCATGATGAACAAATAAATGTACACTTAGCTTTTTTGCGGAGTCTTAAGCAAGGAGACTGGAGCCCAAGAGATGGATCATAACTTTCTGTTAAATTGAAAAGTAGGCAAACATATTTCACAGTTGGATTTAGTTTATAGGTTTAGACCCAGAGCGCTACTTAGGTTGGTCATCCTGTCCATCTGGACTGGACGCACCTACGAAGATTCTGCCAGAAACCCGGTCCTGTGGTGTGGTCTGGGGGCATTGTTAGGGGGATCGGTCACGATGGGCGATGATCTGTCTTGCTCAGTCATTTGTTTTAAGTAAAGAGACAGACACTGGTAATCAAGTGCAGCTTTGGTCACCCGTATTTACTAAGCCCTGCTCTTGAATATACTAGAGAAATCCATTTCAAATTTTCCCATTCAGTTCTCGTTTCACAGTAATCCTTCCATTGCCATATCAACCCCTGCGTAACCCTCGATGGGGGTTGAAATAGCCGTCCGCCGCCCTACAGTGGGGGAGCTGGATAGTTACGTATTCATCACAGCCCCGCACACCTACATGCGTCAATTGTTTTCGTAAACTTGCACATACATTCTGATTGTCATGGGTGACGTCATGAGCGAAACAAGTCTCTTTGTTTTCATAGCAAACCGAGCATTGAAATATGTAGTGTTGTTGTCATGGCAGTACGAGTGAAATAAGTTTTTTTATTCCAATGGCAATACAATCATTGAAACAAATAACTTTGATACACAGTTGAAATGTATCTTTGTTTCTATAGCAGTGCATCCAGTTAAATAAATTGTTTTGTTGTCGTGGCAATAGGTGCAATTTCATGTCCTTTCCAATTTATTGTTCATTAAACGTCTTATTTTTCGACGCTGTGTAGTCTCAGCTACTGACAGCGACGTCCAGAAAGCTGTAAGTAGACTGTCTTCAATCAAATGACTTTAAACATTTAAATATTTTTTAAAAATGTTTGCTTGTAATATCTGTGATGTGAAAACGTAGTCCTCTTGAGGCATCATATATTGATCGCATCGTAAGTCGATTTCACATACGAGTTGTTCCAACAAATTCTGGTAGCAGATTCTGAAGGGTCCATCACCCTTATACAAAAACCCTCCATCTCCACCACCTTAATGCTAACTTCCCATATTCTCAGTCCTCCAAGTACCCGCTTCCCATATTTTTTCCTAAAATTGTATGTTAACTTCTTGTCTCCACATACTCTATCCATTGTAACCTTAAATATTTTATTATCCTAATAATAATAGTAATTGAACAGTTGGCTTATATAACAAGTTCATCGTTCTGTAACAGTAATTAGCCACTTATATAATATCTGATTTCCAAGTATTTTTCCTGGGAACTACGTTTTAAAACACTTGTAACAACAACAACGTACCTTCAAAGAAAGATATTGCATTTAACAGTCATACAAAACAGGTGGCAGAACTGTTTCGTTTTTTAATCACAACTTGCAAGCTCTTCATGACATCGTGTAATGATTTTTATTGCTAGGCATTCGCGACATCGAAACTAAGAGCCGAAAGTTCGCAATATCTCTGCCCTGTAATTTGAATAACGCAGCAAAAGCGACGAAATCCTGTGACTGTCTTTGTTTCTTTTCTCCCAGCTTTCGGAAAAAACATGGAATATCATGTCTTGTGTCTTTCCCCTCCCCTTTTCATACCCCTACCAACATTGAAAGTGGTGCCTGTTTTTTCTGTGGACATTTTACCAATATCTTTCATCCCACTTAGGGATGAAATTATGTTTTCCATATAATTCATTAACACAGTTAGTTAATGGAATGGTAATAGAGGTATTATGCGTGATAGGTGTCCTGAGGGGACCAGACTGATGCAGTTATGGGATGTGTTTCGAATAAATTAATCAGTCTCGCTTGCAGCCTATTGCGGTACATATGGCATGTAAATATCACACAAAGAAGTGATTTAAATGAAGTGAATTGTAGTTCTGGTTACAGATTTGCTGCTGTTCTATAATGGAGAGAATGAAGCCGGGGCTGATAGGAAAAATGATACAAGTCACATCATGGCCGGCTTTCCTTTGAAAAGAAACATTTTTGTTTAGGTGAATTTATTTCTGGTTTGTTTAACGACGCTGCCAGTGGTTCGAATGATTAGTGAATGGTGAATTAGAAAGGTTACGGACCAAAGCAGTCGTGGTCTAATTCGAAGTTATATTCGAGCATTTTCCTGGACTGACTGATAAAAGCCACCAGAAACTTCAGCGACGATAACCCGGTATCCTGGCCGAGATTGTGGAAGCCAGAAATCACAAGCAGGAAGCAAATGACTCATGATATCGACATACGTGTGCGTCCACAGTAATATCATTTCAGAAATCGTATGTCATCACGACGGTCACTTATCTTTGAATATTGTGGAATGATTTATCCCTAAACCCAAAATCTTTGCCGAAACTCGGATCCAGGACAATTTTCGCGTTTGTAACTTTACTTCCTGCAGCCTCCTCTTCGAAACAAACAAAATTTCGCCTTGGAGCCTTTTTCTCTTTTGCTTAATTTTGGAGCTGCATAAAATTTCCTCGTCGAGACTCGAGCCCAATACAGATTTCGATGCAATAGCGTTTGTTTCTGTGACCTCTTTTTCGGAACAAACTGCTTTGGCGTAGGCGTCGTTCTTCTACTTAGTTTCTGAGGGAAAGGAAACTATCTC
>NW_019059831.1:136002-158535 GCF_000696155.1 Zootermopsis nevadensis
TACATACATAGGTAAAGAAACCAAATTCATAACTAAATTATTTAAAGAAAATAAAATAAAAACAGCCTACAAAACTAAAAACACAATAAAAAACATCCTCAAACAAAAACCAATTACAAACATAAACAACCAATATCAATTACCAGGTATATATAAATTGAAATGTAAAGATTGCCCCCTAATATACATAGGTCAAACAGGTCGCACCTTCACACAAAGATACAAAGAACACATAGCAGCCATAAAACACAATAAAGATAGTTCCGCATACTCTAAACATATTCTCAATACAGGACATGCTTATAACACAATCAATGAAACAATGGACATATTGAAAATAATAAAAAACAAAAGACACAGGGACACAATAGAAAAATATTACATATATCAAAATTATAAACAAAAATTATGCCTTAATGATAATAGTATTGAACTTAACAACCCCATATTTAAAGCACTTCAGTACCTTGACCTCAACCCTGACAAACCACCTTTCACCCACTAGCACCGCAGTCGGTAACCAGCCACGATCCAATTCAGTCCTGTACATCTCCGTTCTCTTACATACGAATACGATATTACTTCTTGGGTAAGTTCACATGATTTATTTTTACTATTTATTTATTTTGTTTTCTATATTTCTATTTTCAATTGTCATTGATAAAATTGAAACTTTACTTCACAGTCATACACAAAATATTGACGTCACTACAAATAAGAAATAAAAACCTAATAGTGACCTGTGATAATACAACCAACGAAGAAAATACAAAGGACCAGAACATCATCACAAAAATGAAGAATATAAATCATAAAAACAATAACAATCAGTAATTCATGTAATAAGTTTAAACTACATAACACCCGTTGATGGCTAAATTATAGCCGAAACTAGTCGTGTAAGTTCCAATGTAATCGAGTACTCGATAGGAACGTTAAAAGATGTTTTAATCTTTTAACAATATTATATTTGTGATTGACGGCAAAAGTTTTTAATAAATATTTTAATTTATCTAATTGTGTTGTTTTAATTGTTTTTCGTTGTACCATTAAAAATTTATTGTTATTCTGTTGTTATTGTTAATTGGCTGTGATTCAACTTATTTGCCTGTTATCAATCAAGCACACGAACAGATGAATTGGATTGTAGTCGGTATTAAGTTCTAGAAATTATGTTTGAAATATGTTTTGGTGTTGTGAAATGCAACTGAAAATTTCTGTACTCAACGATAGGCGTGTCGTACCTCAGATACTTTAACGCCTGTTTCCGTCACAAGAGTGCAACACAACTTGAAGATAAATAGGCTAATTAAGGTAATACCCTTATGCAATTTTTCAGGAAATATTTTCAAATATATTTTTGAATATTACCTTAGTATTTTACTCTGTGTTACTGATTTTTATAGCTCGTTTCTGCCAGAATCACAAACTGGATAAGAATAAACAAACAGATTTATTTGTGTCTGCAATGAATGAAGTTTTCAAAGGACACACAGTATTGAAAATTAAAACAATTGAAACGTTAAAACGTGTGTGCAGTATTTAGGAACACTTTCTCAGTTTTCTTTCTTTGTAAATTGATGTCATTCACTTTCTTTCGAACACGGAATTTAAAACACTCACTCACTTGGCATACGTGTGTTTGTGCACCCCTGCCTGACTCTGGAAGTTAGTCGCAGAGTAAGAAAGTTTGAAGCACTCTACAGCAACATCAGCTCTTGGGAGCTTCGAGAGACACGAGTCAAAATTTATCATCGGCCTTAAACATAACTCGTATCAATGCTGAACAGTGGGTTGTATACGGTTTATGCGCCACGAATGCCAAAAACGATAGAGCTACTCTTCTATGCTGATGTCCATTCCATTGACTCGGTCCTAAAACCTGATATTCTGAGGTTTTTAGTAGTTTTCCTCAGTCTCTCTAGAAAAATTCCGGGACATTTCCTGAAATTATAACATGACCACTTATTTCCTTATTTGTTCCAATTCACCTTTCCTCAGTATCTTTGCAATTACGCCAAAACGTCTGTGCTGCTCACTGCTTCATTAGAACACTGAGGGACAAGCTCCGGAGATGAAAGAAGTATGTCGCAACCGAAACGTTGCTTTCAATCTGCAAGTTCATACGGCGTTGTAGCTCATTTGAACATCGAAAGATTTGCCTTGAGATTGTCATATCTCGAATCTCATGTCAAGTGGTCGGATTGTAAAATGCTGTCAGGTTACACGTAGCTACGAAATCCTTCGAAAATGTGACCTGGGGACAATAGTAACAGTCAGAATTACGTCCTGGAATAACATAATACGTAAGTTCATATAATTTGTAATGGCTTCATGAAAAGAGGCTTGAGATTGGCCGGGCATGTAGCGCACATGGGAGAAATATTTGCAGAATTTTGATACGGATATCTCAAGGCAAGAGACCAGTTGCATGACCTAGACATAGGTGGGAGGATAGTGTTTAAACTAAGTGGGGTATGAGGATGTGGAGTGGCTTAAGATCGGGTCCATTGGCATACTTTTATGAACACGGGATGAATATTTGGGTTCAATGAATGTAGCGAATTTGAAGACTTGATGAATCATTATCAGCTTCTCAAGGAAGACCCTGAACCACAGGGTTTGTTGCGCAGAAAAAACGTATTTCTAGGTTATGATATTGCACATGACTGAATTTATATTCAAAATCTGCTGAAAGTATCGCTTCCACTCGCAAATCCATTTGGTCGTCATTGAGAAGTTCCACTGTGTTTTCAAACCTGAAGCAGTTCGGCGAAAGTCCGCCCCTGTGAGATCGGCAGCGCGAGTGAGGGGGAGGGGTGATGTCTGCGCGAGTAATTGATGATGATGACGTCTAAATGAAGGAGTCTGCAGATAGATTCAAAAGGGGGGGGGAGGGGGAAGCGCCCAGCCATCATAGGTTCGTGTGCCGTGCTGTATTCTGATAGTCATTGCAGAGGACAGCGAAACATTCATTGCCTTGCTTCGCAAGCAATCTGTTCTTCAGAAGAAAGAAAGTGTCGAATTATTACAAAAGCATTGTCGATGAGATGGAAGAATAGATATGATCTTGAAGGGAGACTGCTGAGGCGAACCTGGAGTGACGTTCTACTCATGCGCAATGAAGTTTTTACTGAAGGAAAAACAACGGTCCGCACTTGTTTGAGGCATATTTCATCTGCCAACATCTTTTACTTTAAGTCGTTTTCGTCTGTATAAATGCATTGTTCTTGTGATAAAGTTAGCTCTGTGCCTCATCAGGCCACGTAGACTTAATTCTTCGTACATTTTAATTGGGTATTAATGGAACTGATACATTTTGTTTCCTCCTCGGGGGATTTTTGGAATCCATTGCACAAAAGTCCGCGAAATACCCATAATCGGTCTGGATATGGTATTGAAAAATATGAAAATCTCCGTCTGTGTCTGGCAGCCCGTAGCCAATCTCTCTGCACCGGGTCACCCGGTACTGAGCGCGTAACACGCCACTGAAGCCCTGTTCGCTTGGGCAGACAGAGAGCAGAGACTGCTTCCTAAGATTAATTACCTTGGCGACATATCTTCGCCTTGTCTTGGGTTCTAATCAACCGATGACTTATTATACTGAATCCTCCATCAGCGGGCGGAAAGGAATTTTAACTACGAACAAAAGCACCATGCGAAATGAAATGCTGTAAGTTTACTTACCACCAGAAAGGCACAAACCTGTCACCCTCTTCCTGCGATCTCGGCTCCGGACTTGGAATTAATTAAGCAACAACAAGCAACAAGAATCCACCGTCCCCTCGTAATAACTCTCGATTAAGCTTGTACATTTACCGTTTCGGCGTTTTGTTTCTTGGTTCACGAAAATGAGGAGATAGCGCCTTTATGATGTAGGCAGTAAGCACCTGTGAAACGTCGGTCAATTTCTGCCAGACTACACGGCGTAACATCCCAGCAGACAGCCGTCTTCATACACGTTGTCGTTAAAAAGGATAATGAACTCCCTCGTTCCATAAAAGCGGATACTTTTTGGATCGACCGAGTAACTATCAGCTTTTAAGAAAGACCCCGCACCGTGGAGTTATACATTTTGACTACATTCTCGTCTCGTGCAAACGTATTTCTCCCCCTCGACTGGAGCGAAGAGGCCAGAACAGTCGTTAAGACTTTAACGTGAGGTTTTTTACCACAAGTAAACTTTATGAAAATAAATGTTTCAACATCCCTGCGTTCCTGCACATTTGTGGTGATTCCAGGCCACCCATCAGCCTCTCTACCGTTTCCGGTTGGTATCCAATTTGTGGACTGTCTCAATTTCAGCATCATAAAAAAATAATAGATGAAAGAAGTTGGTTCTTCTTCGTCATCTTTTCATTTATACTCCTCTCTTCCCTTCCTCTTTGTCGTGTCTTCTTTACTACCTAAATTTTCGTAGCTCTTTTTCTCGGCTCTTTAACTAACTAGATTAGCTTTTCCTCATACTTTCTGTTGGCTATGCACAGCAAACGTCTTCATGAGCGCCTTCTTCCTGCCCTTGCACTGCACTCTGAAGTGGAATAAGTACAGTGTAACAGAGCAAACTAATATTCTCTTTTTTAATTTACGAATGAAAAACCGTCCGTATAAAGCTATGTGCAGTGTCTGTGTGTATCGACGCTAATAATTATTAATATGTTTTTTTCAAAATCCTATATGAATTTTACGCCATTAATCCCATATACTGTTACTAAATCTCTGTCTTCAGTGATTTTAGATGTGGCAGCAGTGCGAACTGATGTCTCAGGAGAAATCATGAAAATATTAAACCTTGAAAGCCCAGTGGAAAACTATATGTATTACTTTAATAACCAGTAATTCGGCATTTTACCCACAGTGTGTTTGTGGGTTTCTTATGATTTTCATTATAAATATTGATTTCCTGAAACATTATTAACCTCATATATCACGAGTAAATGTATCTGGTGGCTACTTTACGTTACGAACGCAGATTTCCTCATTACCCTGATGATGGAGGCAGTCAGTGCCATACTGTACGGTGAAGCATTCCAGAAGTTGTCTAATTAGTTACATAGGTGTTTAATTAATGCGTTACTTAATTAGATACTGTTTGTTACTGCTGGTATCAGGTAGCCTACATGTATCCAACAAGTTACATATCTACAGTATGCCGTAGGTTGGTAATGTCATATGCCGTTTATTTTTTCAGCTAATGAGCTTGTCTTTGTCTCTGGTTTTGACTAAGATCTCTCTTGCACTTAAACAATGCACAGTGCAGTAGGAACCATTTTAATATCGTTGAAAGTGTTAGTAGTAGGAGTAATGAATATTTCATGATACGTCTTCATTTCCACTCTTTTTCTCTGCTCATGTGGTTGCGTCCTTATTTTACCGTGTGTCATGCGTGTTGCGTCAGTCCCCTCCACAAACGATATTGTTTGTGGAGGCCTGTGATATTCCACGGCTGTCCACGAATCGAGTTCTGGCTTTATTCAAACTGATTAGGCAATTCAATGCATGCACCGACCTCAGAATGATCTCTGCACCTTTTCATTGGTGATATCTTACTCTTCGTAGTGAAGTATTGGGCAGTAATCAGAATAAACCCGAACTGACCAAATAGAAACACTGATCGAATCCTATTTCGCCTACGCTTCAGTATGAAAGACATTATCATTCGCGTGATTACTTTCGCAAGAAGGTGAACATAACTGAGTATTCATTCACAAAAAAAGTATATATTTGTATACAAATTCATGGTATAGATATGACTACAAATGATGAGTTGTCTGAAATAATTCGAGTTAGCAAGGAAAACAGCATAAGTATTCTTTGACTGACGCTGTTAAACTGCCACTTGTAACATCTAAGCACAGTCAGTAGGTACTGGTAAGGTTTCAAGTATCTGTGTAGGAAGCAGTTCTGGGAAACAGAAGTCTGTCCTCTGGTCTCCCGAGTCCTATTTTACTATACAAGATTGTGTGTAGGAGTCTCGTCCTCTCTCATATATCGTCAGGGCGATGAACATTGCAGCGATTGGATAGTGGCACGCTCTAAGCCTTCTTCAGGATTTGCATGTTGAGGGCAGGACTGCGAGAAGAAGAAGCTTGATGATGCGGTAATATAAACAGCCTCTCAACCAACGATAGGCTTTGCTCCTTACTGTCGGAAGATATACGCATTTTAAAGTAGATTCACATCCAATCTGCAGGAAAGTCTTGCGTCTTTTTTTATTTTCCTAGTTTTTCCCCCTGTGTCTTCTTCCTCTGGGGTCTAATATTATATGGATCCTATTGGTTTACTGTTCTCTTCCTATGGTCTAGTTTAGCCTCATCCGATCTGTCTAGAGGCAGTGTGTCTTGTCTCCCTCCCACAAAGAAACCTCTGCAATCATCAATATAGCATAGCGTCTCTCCCTCTTATATCCTTTCCTGACACACCACTTACCGATAAACTTCTTTTCTATCTGCACACGCTGCTTTACCGCCTCATACTGTGCATCTGAGAAGACTAAAACGGGTTCCAATAGGGTGCACAAACATAATGACGATGTCTCTCTTATGAGATATTGTGTGCACAGACGAGTTTTGGGACCCACCTTTCAAACAGATACAGAGGGAAGATTTCCGTCTTCTGGGTTGTTGCGCTGTGTAGTCTGGTCGATATTAACCAACGTTTCAGAGGTCATACTGCCTCCGTCATCAGGGCGATGAAGACGAAAATCTTCATATTCACCGCTGTGAGAACCTCAAGTCTTACATATATACATATACGGAGGGCTTTACCCATGCTTAGACCTGCTGGAGTATGAAGTTAAGTTAGGTTTGGTTAGGTTAGGTTATGATGTGGTAGGTTAGATTAGTGAAATTTGTGGTTTTAGAATTGGTTCAATAGTTTCCCGGTGAATTCCTGCCGTGTTGATATGGTGGTCTTGTAGGTTTCTTGGAAAATTGCTGCAGAAATTCTGGAGGAGTACTGGAGAAATCCTAGAGAAATGTATTATAAGTCATGTAGATTTTCTGTAGAATACCATGAGTAGAGTATGAGAAATCCTGGAGGTGCTGGAGAAATTTTGGAGAAATCCTAGATAGTTGTTGAAAAGTTATGCAGAGGTTGTTTAGAAGTCCTTGGGCTGTTTTGGAGAATTTCTGGAGAAGTGCTGGAGAAATCCTAGAGGATGTCTGGAGAGGTCTTCTAGATGACTTTAAGCGTTGATGAGTTTGATCGATTGCGGAATGGTTTAGGTTACATTGGTTTAGGTTGCGTTGTTTTGGGTTAGGTTAGGTTAGGTTTTGTTATGTTCGGTTAGGTTAGGTATAGTTACGTTAGGTTAGGTTATGTTGTGATAGGTTAGTTAAAGTTGATATAGAAAGGGAGAGATGCGAAATGCGTACAAAATTTTAGTCCCCAAGCGTGAAGGGGAGAGATCACTCAGACAGAACACACAGATTTTGATGAAAGGATTCTATTAAATTGTATCGCTCTGACAGAAAAGTAAACGATTTTTGTTTCAAAAACGCCATCTTATACCTCAGTATTTGTTTTAAATTCGGTCGGTGATGTGAGCGGCCACGGGTTGTCTGGCTTCTGTTGCCTCCAGATGACAAAGTTTATCCCCCATTATCACTTCGGCCAAACTGCCTGTGTCCATTAGTTACGGGGGTAAGCGGCCGGAGCGTAGAACTGACTCTTAAGTTCATCGTGTGGCAAGGTTTGGAATTTATGGGGTTTCATATCCACTCCCCGGTACGCCGACTTGGAGAAGCGCGTGGACACACACATAGACAGACAGACCGACAGACAGATAGACAGACTTTATCATTTTCAGAACCGAGTTTCCGCATTCAGAAGCCCGTAAACTGTAAGCCACTTCCCAGTCTGAATCTCGGTCTCGGATTTGTTTTGCTATTTCCGTAACCGTACAACAAGAATTTTCCCGTCACATTCTGTTCCTTGTAGCCTACCGTGTGAACTAATGTCAGTTTATTGTTCCTTTGCAGGGATAACCACACTGTGGCCCACATACCGGTCACGTCCCTCTGAAATTTCTGCCATCAATTTTTATCCGTTCTCTACTTTAAGCTACGTTTCTTCAACTTCATACTCTGGTGAGTACTTACGAATGCTCACATTTTACTCTGAGGTAAACCTATTGCAAAATTTGTTTTGTCTGTTATTTTTTATGCATGATCTCTTCATTACACAAGATCCGAACATGAGTGGCTTAAACATATATAATAATTTTGCCGGCCATACATTTATTTTGATCCAATCAACAGAGAGTATTTAAATATAGTACTTAAGTAACATTACTAAATGTCTTCTGTAGGCGGTATGGAAACAATGTTAAATTATATAATTTTGTAAAATGTATAGCAGTCAAGGTGTGTGTGTTTATTTATTCTCATATTTCACTTTTCTTCATCTATGAGTTAAAAATTCTCGAATTTTTGCTACTATTCTTTACATTGCGTTTCCCTGAAAGAAAATAAACTGTATGCTCCATATATTAAAGCAACCAGACCTATAAAGCCACATTATTCATGTATTCATGCTTTTTCCTCTGCGTTTATCTATTCATGAGATTCCTCCACGCAAATATTCACGCCACTACAATAAATTTTCTCTGTGAACCGATTTTCGATAGATTGGTATTCAAAACAGACTCAGATTCAGAGCGCGTTTCTTTCTGCACAGTATTAACGTCACAGGTTGATGTCAATTATGTCAGTTCCATTAGAAACTGGGGGTTCTTATCCTTTACCAGTAGCTGCATAGGATTGACAGTTATGGTCTTTGCAAAAGGGCCATTGGCAAAACACTTTCTTCTTCTCCTATAATTCTCTGTATAATGGAATTCGGTAGACGGGTCTGTATTATTATGAAGGGAAAAGTTAAAAAGAGTGTACGAGGGTGCGGTGAGGGATTGCCTACCACCAACAGCGGTTCTGTAAGCTGCTTTCTTTTCGCAGGTGAGTTGTGATTTAGGGTATGCCAGGGGTCGCGGGCAAAGTCAGACCACCAAAATACAACACGTGAAATGTTGTTCAGAATGTAGTATGTTTAGAAAATAGAATTCCAGAATGAAATTCCACGCCTTCTTATGCAGAACGACACATAAGTGGGTGTTGAAATAGTGAGCAGAACATTAAAACTATCGGCTTTGGTTAGTAATTAGACAAGCGACAGGGAAACTAAAAACAAAGAATTTTATATATACTCTTAGGCGAACATTCCATGTGAAATTCGATAAATATGTTAAGTTCTACGTGGTACGAGATAAAGTTAAAGAAGTCTTTTTTTTAAGATTAGTAGCTACGGTTAAGCCTGAACCAACAATCTTTTGAATTATAGGCTGTTACTCTGGATACCAAACCACCTGACACAATGTGCATTGTTAAACATGATATTGGTATAAAATGTGATTAATGTTTGTTGGTAGAGGAAAGAAATTGTTTGCCTTCCGAGTGACAACATAAATTCCTCATTCACGACTTCTGTCGACCGCTTGAAAAGCTTCCATTCATGTAAAGTTTCTATTTCTAGTCTTGGGCTGATTCAGAACTACAGTGAGGAATTTTTCTAGCCACTTTCGTTGCCCATTTATGCATGTGTCTGAACTGACAAGTTAAACTCGCGTTGTGAGGATATAATGCCAAGTGTATATCTACTGAGTAGGCTATTTAGCGATCATGCCGGAAGCGTTCTGCGGGCAAGACAGGCTCAAGTCGTCTCTTTTAACAAGTGCTAAGCTCTTTTTGAAAAGAGCAATGAAAGTAGTCAACGAAAACTTAATCAAGATTACTAATTCAGTGGGTGTGTATGAAATCTGAAATATTCATTAATAGCAAAACGTAAAATTTTGTAACTTTAGAATTCCTGTGAAAAAAATGCATATTATTTAAATTAACGTAGACTCTCTGGGGAACAAATTTTCTGTTAACGTGTACGAGTGGACCTGGTTTTCCAAATGTGCTTGCATCTCTATTTTGCGAATGATTTCTTCTTATTTTTTTTGCCTTTGTTATTTTCTTTTAGTTTTATTAATTTTTATTCATATATATATATATATATTCTGCTTGGTTCTATCATTTCTTCGTTATTTGAAGGTTTCTTTCTTTTAATTTTTCCCTTCTTTTTCCAGCTCATTGGTTTGAGTTTCCACATATGAAATTTTCCCCAAAATAAGTAAACATAATAATTGACTTGTGCTGAGATTTTTGGAATGCTTTTGTGAAATCAACGAAACTTTGTTTATAAGCCACTTCTGTCCTCAACTAGAGTATAAACCGTCATTCTTCATTGAATCAGCTAGAAGCACAAAATGCTTAGTTTGTGTTCGTGATTCATGGTCTGCCTCTAAACACCAGACAGGCGCACCTCTACCTGTCCTCCAGCTCACAACTTCATTCAAAGAACCAGAACTAAAGATATGACACAACATGGAGTCCTGCCTGCTCCCTTGCAGACTCATGCAAGGGATGCAGAGACTTTAGATATTCGCTTCATTCTAATGACATTTGTGTGGCCAAACCATAAAAATTGCTCCTAAGAGTAGTAGTAAATAATGTCTCTCGACACCCGTACACCTAAAGTAGGTAGAAAGACTTTTGCAGTTTAACAACAAAACATAAGCTAACGACGTTTAGCGGCTACGTGTTAGGTCAACAGTCTTTGTAGTACTCCATTCCAGGAGGTGTTTTGAAAAGTAGATCAGAATGAAGTCGTTCCTCCAAACCGGTGGTACCCAACCTGCAAGACGACGTCACAGCTTAAAAACCCACATTCCCCTAAAAGTAAGCTCTGTGACGCGCGAGAAATAAATAAGGTGCCGTAACGAAGTTGGTAATATGTATAAACAGTAGTTATCATCATCATCATCATCATCATCATTACTGGATCATATGATTGGGACAAACACTTTTGATGTTATGCACGAATTATCTCTCGTAGGAGTATTATTATTTCTAGTCTGGATTTATTTATTTATTTATTTCATTGAAATAAACGTGTACCGCTGCTTCCAAACAGTTGCCGTAACTGTTCATGGCTTTCCAACAATTTGAATGCATTGCCGTGGAAGAACACGAAACAGAAGGAACCTTCTCTTTTCTCGTGGTCTGTAATTGAAAATACTTCCATTATTACTTCAAATATTAAATTTGTTCCTTGTCTGAAGATATAAGCATGTCCGTTCTCGAGCTAAAATTGAAAATAGTTGTATACAAACCGGCAATTTCAATTTTATGTATGAGACAACACAAGATATACATCGCTTTTAAAAATAAGGTTAGAATTCAATAAGACAAAAATGTTTTTGTATTTCCCTTTCCAGTTCTTGTGTGACATCTTCAGTATACTCATTAACTACTGAAAATATTATAAAAAAATACTGTGAGTCCAGTATAAACAAATTTATTAATTAATCATGCTTTCTAACGACAAGGGCTTTTAGGGAGTTTAGGGTCATTGTAAAACTGTCCAACTGAATGGATCAGAGTCGTTGAGAAGCTGATAGTCGCGTAGCTAGTCAATACTTTTTCTCATTTATGGAACCTGGCTCACAAGATTTTTCAGTTGTGCCATCTACACGTGAGTTTGGAAAACTCTCGCTTTCCTTCCATCCAAAATTTTGTTTACGTTTCTTATGCTTACCATTCGTACTGCTTGTGCTCCCAACTTCGTCTCCAGGTGATTTTTGTATATTCTAAGTGAGATGTAATTAAAGTGAAAAATTGGTATTGACCTTAGAAAGTCCAACAAAGCCAATAGGTCTTTGGGCCGTACTGAGTACTGAAGAGGTACAGTTCTGTGAGACAGCCTGGCACCTGGCCGATCATACATCACCTAACCGATGAAGACATTGCGGGAGGCCGCATGCATCGTACTGAATAGAGGCATTCTTTCCGCCCCCCGTGAAAGGAGAGCAGACTCTTACTGCCACTCAGACCCCCCAGCCTTCGGACAGGCATCTCTCTGGAGCCATCTGGGACTGTTAAACGACGGACCGATTTGTCGGGTTCAGCTTCAGTTATTACTGACGAGAAACAAGTCCAGTTCTTTAGTTAAATATTCGATGGAAGTTGATTTAAGACAATTTAATGATTCTCTTCTTGCGTGATGTACACACCTTGAACAGGTTGCCTGTGATCGCGTGTGTCTTACCTGAAAATCAATTTTGTTTAATCTATTTTGATAATATTATGCCAATGTTCAAATAGGTTATGACCGCCTCGTTCAAAATCATCATTCTTATGAATTTTCCACCATCATTTGACGCTGTGTAGCCTATGCAGTTGAGAGAGTGCTATTAAACAGCATAACAGTCATCTATGCAGACGAAAATATTTGAAAGACGGAAGACATTAAAAGTTCTATTATGTCATGGCCTCTCCCTTATGTGTTCAGTCTGTATCTTCATTTTTCCCCTCTGAAGAATGAATATCATTTCTGTTTAAATTTGATCTTAAATCCGTTTTTAAGAAACCGGCAGAATTGTATAATTCCGTATTTGAAAATCCATCCATCCATTCGGCCTTTATAAGCTGCTACGTCTGACGCACAGAGTAGTTTACTGGTTGAGCAGTCAGAAAGCTGAGGGAGACGGCTGTCAGTCTCAAGATGATAAGCCGAACTCTAATTGTGTCTGAAACTTGTGGAAATCTTGTTTCTGTGCAACTTTTCTCCATTGTGAGGGTCACAATATGTGCGTCGACTTTTCTGATCGGATTTGTCGGACACGCAGCGTGACAGGGAGAGACAGAATAGGCTTAAATCTCACTCCTGTGGGCAACCAATTGATCCTATTTCCTGTCTTCGGTGTCGGACTGGTTTCTGAACAGCGTAAGTGGCCAATCCAACTGGACCATTCCAAGTTTTCTGCAAGGAAACAGTGTAAAGTAGGACTTGTAAGACGTTTAAAGTGTGGGAAATGATATCACCGTTTTCATGCTTGAATCAATTTAGACAGTCTAATAGAAATTGCAGGGCTAAGATAATGGATATACAATTTAATTATCAATTTCTATACGAAATTCTCACTAATAAAAAGGAGGTGTGAGGTCATTAACGAACTGTACATGGCCGAACTCCGGGTTTAATCAACTTGTCTTCAGATATATCCGCGGTTTCTTGACCGTTAGAAAAATACATATCGGCCAGTCAGCTGAGGAATAGGGAGGGAGGGATATCCGTATTTTTGCATTGGATGCTACGTAATCCATGTACTTGAGAGGTAAACTAAAACAAGCAACAAACTTCGACGATGTAGGTCCAAGCCTTTGTAGCTGATAACTGACTCCACGACTCACGTATTTTCTTCGGAAGTTTATATACGTTCAACTGAACACGAAATTTGTAGGGTTTTTTTTGAACTAGAAAATTTATTTGGGTTACTGCATTCATAAGATCTCGCCACTTAACCCTATCTTGAGCCAGCTGAATCTAATTAATACTGTCGTATTCTACTCTCCTTGACATTCTTTTAATATTACTTTATGTCGTCTTGAGCCAGCTGAATCTAATTAACACTATCGTATTCTACTCTCCTGACATTCTTTTAATATTACTTTATGTCAATTTCCATATGTTTTTTTTCATAATTTGTGCTACATGTCACGCCAATTTCATCCTCCTTCAATTAAACAATCGTAAAGAATAGTACGTTATGAGTGTAAGTTATGAAACACGTAGTTAATGTTATTCGTCCATTGAACGTGTAGCTGATAAACTGTTGTTGAAAGAAGTACGAAATTCTCATATGAATGTCACAGCATTCACTGTATTATTCCTGTATACTAAGTTTATTTAAGTCAATTAACTTCCCAGCAGCTGTTATGAAACGGTTCTCTGCCCTAATTTCTCGCCTAACTGCCACATTGAATTCTTTGAAAAGAACTTGAAATAGAGGGATGTGCTTATTCCGACGAGCCTCCAGTTTACCTGCTTCCGGTCGTTCTGTATCGAGGTAATAAGATTATGTGTCTACCCCTTCCCAAGAGCCTACTAATGCGATTTGATGTTTTGAACCACTGTACCCCCGGCAAACATGTGCAAGGCTTGAAATGGCTTACAATGACCGTGTTTATGTGCTGTTCCCCTGTCGCCCCTACGTGGCCTTTATTTGGGCCCTTGTCACAGTAACCTCTGGCTAAGGGGTTTAAAACTGGTTCTATCAATTGTTGAAGGGAATGTGAACAATATAACAAGCAAAAGACTAACCATAAGGGATATATGTCGTCCTTTTTTGCTTCGCTCTGAATTTGCCATTCGACAATGCAGACCCTATCTGGAAGGGGAGAAGGACAGGGTAAGCCTGGATTAGTTATGTTTATCAAATGTTGAATACGGATTTTTATTATTAAATTTTGCTTCACTAATTTCTCATCTTATGCTGCTTATCAGTAAAAAGTACAATTTCAGTGGATCCAATAGGAAGCGTTGCTGGCAGATCTTTCATTCTGAGATCAAAAATAGTCAAAATGTGTTTATATCCGCATCAGATTACACAGTAGAATAAGAAATAAGCACAGGTTTCAGGATTTTCGAATGTATAATTAACGTAACCCAAATTGGGTAATAAAGCGTGACCTCTATCTTGAGAACAACTCATGTGTTCTATTGCAGGATCTGTTACATATTTCCTTCACATAAAATGCGCTTACAAATTATTAAAGATTAAATTAAAAGTAATTTCAAAATCAGTTGCATAAACAGGATAGATTAAACTGGTAAACTGAAGGATGTATACCGTTCTGAATTTTTAATCTCAGTTTCATTTCTGTCGCTGTCTGCAGGAACATTAAGTAATACAATTTCGTGATAGATCCTCATGAAATTCATAACGTTATTGAGCCTGTACGGCTAATTTGCTGAGTAAACGTTTCTGGACATGTTTTTACGAAATAAAGCTGTCATTACAATCGAATAAATAGCCTTACTTTGTAGTCTGTTAGGTGCTGGTTCATTAGTTATGTAGCCTAGCTAGTTAGCGCGTACTTAGCTCGTTACTTAGGTAGTACTTTGTTAATTAATTGATTAGTTAGTGGATTAGTAAGTTGGTTAGTTCGTCATTTGGGGAATAACACATTTTCTCACACTTTCGAAAACCATCATAAGGGTTGGAGTAGCCAAAGGAACGTACTTGTCGGAACATGAATGTCTTTCCGGGGCAGCCTGTACAGCAGGTCAGGGATTGTGCTCTACAAAGCGTTTCAAATTGAAATCTATTCCAAAAAGTGAGGCTGGCAATGCTCCCTGTAGGCTTTTTTAGCAGCCTATAAACAACTGTTGAACCTCCATATGGAGCTGCACATTGGATTGAGAGAAATCCGCTTACTGGCCTGCAGCGGACTTCAACCCTGGGCACACGGACCGCTGGGGAATCGCATATGTGCTCTGCTTTATCCGTCATTGTCCTTGCCCCCAAGCGCCTACATGTCGTATAGTGAGACAGCTTTACTTTGATTGTTAATTTTTATATCTTACACTGACATGTAGGCCTAATTCATATATATAGCTTTACATTTGGATAAGTTGATTAGGGTTCATCTGAGATTCGGTTAGATACGTGCATTGCTTAACACACTGATAACACCAGTAGGAGTTTAAGATGTAGTGTCTCAAATGATGATGATAAGGGCATAATTCTTATATAAATTGGCAATGTTCTGTCAGTGTGAGTAACTAATATGTTATACATTTTTAACTACAGATCTTTTGAAACAAGGTTCCCCGGCCCTGGGTCGGGTCACTTAAGAAATAATTGCCCATCCCCGTTCCAGCCACGAAACTGCCTGCCTCAGTTGCCTAAGGGCGACTGAAAGCCGAATACAGCAGCGAATCCGGTATGGAATTTGTAATCGTATTTGTCACCGCGTTCCTCTGACATCTGAATGGGGGTTCACCTATTCTCCACCCTCCCCGCACCCTACATTTCCTTACTGTGCCATCACCAAACATTTGAGTCTCTGAAACCAAAAATGTAACAAGTCACAAAATACCTACCGCAGGTATGAATAAAGTGCCATCAAATTAAACACTCCACCTACTGCCTGCCGTGTATAAGGTTTCAAAAAAAATGCCCATCTATTGCATATTAACCGTGAAGATGGCAACTGAAATGTATGCTGTAACGTTGGATAATTTTCAACATTCGACGGAGCTCATTTCCGAAAGCCGATGTTGTACACGAAGTGTTGCTGTCGGCTTCATACGTAATTCCATTCTGGCTGCGACCTCTATCTCTGACCTGGTCCTTGTTGCACCTTCATATCTGTCCCTCTACTCTGGTGAATAGCTTTTGTGAATACGATGATGAACCATCAAATTCCAAGAAAGAGCTTCCTGACCAGCTGAGTAACTACTAGTTATTCATGCAGATAATTACCCCAGCTGTTTTTCTAGTGTATTTTGAGTTTATGCTTTGTTTGAGAGAGAGCACGTGTGTCCCTTTTGCATTACCATCCTAAACTCGTACAAGGCAGTATTGATGTTGGGTAACTCGGAGTTTATGTGTTGCCTATTCAGAGCCTGTCTGGCTATTGTATGGATTAACACGGTCAATTCAGTAGACGAGAGCTTTAAGTTGTGGAACCAGGCTTCGCAGTCTTTGTGTCAGAAACCGTGTCAGACCGGATGTTCAAAAATAATTATCTTACTAGGCTATATTAATCAGTACAGCTGTGTGATTTTCAGATGAGAGATGATTGTAATGTCCGATCGTGATTAAGGCTCGGGTCATGACACCTCGAACGCAGGTTTCACCGGTTAGAAATCCACTCAAGTCGTGGATACGTGAATGTATTTGCCGGGTTGTCCTGCCCTGTGTTACGACGGGCCAACTCCCACCCAGGAATCCCGTTTAGATGTTGATAAAAGGAGAAAATAAAAGCTGGCAGAAAATTCTCCAGAAAGGCCAAAACTCATAGCAGGCTATATAGCACATGTCCAGTAGTAGATGCTTATGACTGAACATTCTGTTATTATTATTGGAGTAATTGTTGGGATGCCACGGAGAAACCGGAGAAGCCCCCGGAGGAAAACTCCGTGTTGCCTAGACCACAGCCTTGCCCAACACAAATTATAAATTCGGGCACCGCCGGAAATCGAACCCGAGACCCCAGGATTACAAGGGTAGTGTTCTGACCGCTAGACCACCGTGGCGGGAACATTCTGTATCCAACTAAAAATAAAATAACAGTTAATATATTGACTGGTTATGGTCTATAATCTTGACGATCTTGATTCGGTTCCCGGCATGTTGTAGAGTTTTCTTTTCTCGCTGAGTGATCAAGACTGAAGTTTTCGTTGCAATGGTACTGCGTCCGTCATCAGGGCGAAGAGGCGGTGATTTCTATGAGACTCACAGTCCTGATGATGGAGGCAGCAAACACCTTTGAAACTTCTACCCGATCACGTGGTCCTGCAACCCCGAAGACAGTCATTTTCTTACTTTCCGCCGCGTGAACCTGAAATCTCACTATGTAAATAGTCACTAGAAATAGTTTGTATAAAAAATTTGGATGCACTTTAATCTGTAACATTTCACGAGTGTATGGTTTTCTCTGTCAGCTAAGAAATTAAGAGCTTGACTTTTGCAGCAGCGCTGTTCAGAATCTTTTGTCTAAAAACGAAGATTATAATATTTATAAATATATTACCTGTTACTTGCATAAGTGTGAAATTTCTTTCTTGGTTTTTCTCAGTTTTCATGGGAAATTCTTTGGTAAAATAGACCACGACACATCCTCCTTCATTAATCATCTTTTGAATCTTCATCTCGTCTCCAGTATGTCGACATCAGTCCGTGCAGAGTTCGTTTGATTGGTGTGTCGGACTCGAAACAGAACCATTCAGCTATTAGAAAGAGAACCACCATGCCATGCCAATTACATTCATCATTTTCATTGGCTAATGGATAGAGAGAGAAAGGTAGGGAAAAAGCATAGAAGAAGAAGAAGAAGTTAGAAAAAAGGAGAACCATCATTTTTAAGGACTGGAACGCCATTATTATTTGATGCAGTGGCCGTGGCTTACACACCGTCCCTCGGTTGTCATGGCGACAGTACGACAGGGGACGCAAGCATGTCACTGTTTTTTTATGTATGTGATGTGATTTGACCAATGAGAATCATCGGATTTATCAGTCAGCCATTTAACTCCCTCCCTCCTCCGAAAAAAAGAGTACGTGTGTCTTTCGCCTCACCTGCCCATACTACAATAATTTATTTTGGATTAGAATTTGAATTCGGTGACAGACATGTTATGCTACGTAGTTTCCTGACCGTAAGGGATTTGTGTGGGGGTGGGGGTGGGGTGGACGCTGTTGCATGGTTTCAGTTGTCCTCGCATGTGAATCAGTTGTTAGCTGTTTGAAATTATTCTTTTAAAGTGTTTTCGTCCTGATACATGAACTACCAGATATTTTGGTACCATCGTCGTGGTTTAACGAGGGTGACGTTGAACCTTGTCGCGTGTAATTAAGTTTTTATCTAAACCCACAAAACTGGTTGACTGGGAACTTTCAAATTCGATATTCCTCGCTGTTCGGACGTTGTAGAAAGAAATATTGCATAACGCTATGGTAACCGTTGTCATGGATGTCAGGTTCCTGCCGCCTCAGTGTTTCGGGCGGTTTCTTGGTCGCCAAGTGCCACATCGAAGCTTTGTTTGCCATCCGGAAAGAGATTCGCATGTGAGACAACAGACTGAACGACATACTGATATTATTTCCGACTGGATAAAATTTGGGTACAAAATATAATTTGTAACCTTGGAAGGCTGTGATAAGGATGGGAGAAATGACTTGCAAATATAAACATGTATTTTAATGAAATATGTATTGCTAATACGACTAGACTGAACGGGTTCCGTATCCCGTACAGCACCTTTTTTATTACCAGGGATGAAAATATATCCCTCTGACGCCGAATCTCACCTACGTAGTTAGTATTTAAGAATTCAGTCCTCACCGCAAAGAAAACCACGCGCATTCAATGATAAAGACCAACTGGGTAATGCTGTTTGAGGAAATAGACCCTGATTACACAGATAATCACGCGAAAAATAAATACAGTTGGAGAGCTGTTGTTTGTTAAATTAGATTATGTATGTAGTTATCGCTGTTCTTTTTAATGGATAAAAGATTAAAATTCTACCTTTGGTTTCTGTGTTTTCTGACTGTAAGACAAAATTATAGATTGAATGCGTTTGAGAACAAATTATTAGGAAGAATATTTTGAACTGAGGTTTGGTGAGAATTAGACAATGACGAGCTTCACAATTTATAATTTTTAACATATATTATGAAGGTGGACAAATTAAGGAATATGAGATCAGCGGGACTTGTAATATTCATGTAAATGTCATAATTGCAGTCACATTTAAATCAGAAACCCTGAACCGAAAATAATTCTGATTAAAATTATGGAGAAGTCGGTACATTCTTTTAGCTTGGGTAGTGGATGGCGGGGTTCTTTTACTGCGTGATGAATTATTGGCTCCTAATCTGTATGCAATCTTTTATCCGTGTTATTCAACTCCCTTTGGCGCAGTATGGTTAAACAGCAGATATTGGATGCAACTGAACGTCTGTCTGTACGTTTATCTGTTCCTGTGCTGAGTCATAGCGCTTGATGGAGGGCGCAGTTATGACCACCGGAAGTTCATATCAACAGTTGTTCTGTTAGTAATTGAATACACGCCTCATTGTGAATCTTTGTGTCAGCTAGAACATTCTTCATGTTAAGCAACCTTTGGGCCATTGATACTACGTCAGCGTCTCTAACCACTGATAATACATTCGGTGTTCGTTAAGAAAGCCTGAGCGTGAAGCTAATTACTCATTTTCATGTAGTTCGGAGGTCTTGGAACACGTCGAGCTTTCTTCATGACGTGGCATGTACAGTTCACAGATCAGGAGAAAATCCCTGCTAGGAATTCGATATACGCGCATGCGCAAGATTTCGCGGTGAGTGACGACCCATCCTAAAAGCATTCGTTCCACAACCACTGAACGAACAACAGACGACAGGCTTTCATGTGTTCAAATGGGTACAGCTTTAAGATTACCTCACAGCGGCACAGTGATTTAATCTAGAATACTATCGCAACACCCGCAGAACACATTAGAGGTACGCTCACTACACGCTAATCTAACGGCTTCATGTTTTCAGTCTGTGTGTAATAGCGTAAAACTCTGACGTATCACACTTCCCACCAATAGCAGCCCCCTAGTTCAGCTGATAAGAAACATTCCCCCCGCACCGCACTAGAAACGACTTCCTCCAGCAGAGTTTTTCTCGTCATCTGTGAACAGTAGAATGTTCACCTTGTAATGCGTACAGGCCAACGAAAATTGGAAGAAAACTGTCACGTGCATTACATTTTTATTTCAGTGAAATACTCTTAATCTCTCAGAGACGATCCTTTTTGCGACAAGAAATGGCTAGTGGAAAGGTTGCGTCATATTTATAGCCCTGCGTTGGAAGCCTTATCCTGGCAAAGCTCGCCAATTTTGCGATGATAAATCGATGTTTATTTAGGTGAAACGATCGTACACAGCCGGAAGTAATATTTTCCTAGTTAATATATCAACTATTTGTCTTCAGCATATTAAAGAACTTGTACGCAGTTGTGCTGAGCCAAGATGTTTGTTCATGTTTTATCGCTCGGTACTCACAGTTCCAAAAGTTGGTGCCTCATTCTTGTCTCTGTTCTTGCCCTCCGTAGGTATAGGTTTACTTTTATCCAAAAGTGGCCGAAGAGACACTTATCAACTAACACTCGCTAACAAGCTTGCTGAATGCTTTGAAGTATTATCAGCACGGGAGCTGTTATAAAGCAGTTACCGCAGCATGAGTAGCTTAAGTCTTGACGGCAGTTAACAACTTAACATTTTTCTGTGTTACGTATTTTCTGGCGTCAATATCCCTTTTGGTTTGGTCCTTTATTTTTCCTTTCTATCTTAGTCGCTTAACTTCAGTTCCCTATGAAATTCAATGAAAACACTTGCTCTACCGAAGTGTTTATCACAGTATTAAGCTATGCTGTTTCAACTGAGAAGTTTAGGTAAGGAAGTCAGAGTAGCGAGTAAACATGCAGACGGTACATTCGCCTGATCAATGCAGTTTCTTGTCGAAATCCGATAATTAGGATACGAAATTGAATTCCTTTTCATATGTATTCCGTTATGTGTTGTGCATCAAAATTGTTTCAATGAACTGTCCACGCCAGCTTGTAGAATATATTAACTTATGAAGGCAACACGTTTTAGCCATTATTAACCATTTTAAGGCCTTTTTAAGATTGGTTAGTTATATGCGGTGTTTACAGAATCAGCTTTTAAAAATGCATCTGTTTTGTACAATATTTCACGAGATGGTAAAGTTGCGTCATATTGTGATATAATAAATATATATTTCGATAAAGAACATCATTTAATATTTTAAATGTTAATTATTGTAATATTTTAATATTTAATAAGAATTTATTGTGATTAGACAGACAAGATTTAAATAATATACAATATTTCACGTGTAAAGTTGTCCGTTACTCATTGAACACACTCCACGAAGACGTATGGGTTGATGGAGGTATAGTTCCACTCTTTTTTGAACTCGGCACTAGATGAAGGTGAGTGGTTAGGTTCACACCCCTGACGTTTTACCTTGGGTGAATCAGCCCCCGGTACCAAGAGATGTTCTGGACGCGGAAGCCTAACCGGGAAACGATCCTACAAGCTATATAGATTAGGACTTTCCTATTCTGTCGTAACAGAGTGATAGACTTATAAGAAACCGCCTCAAACAAACGGTGAAATTAAAATGGCCGATATTTAGTGATGGCACTTCACATCTCCGAGAGGGAGACGTCACGAACGAGCGCCTCGCATTGACATGGCGACCAGTCAGCCGTCCATCTCATCATATCACCAGTCGTGCAGATACTGAGTTCTTAACCAAACTTCAGGTCGGTATATTATACCTTCACTCAAGAGTGAACAGGGGGAGAGAGTGTAGTGGTGGGCTTATCAGGAAATTAACACTTCTCTCAGAATCGTAGTGGTGACATAAGGGGTAAGAAGGGGGTGACAGAGTTTAATTAACTCGACTGGTGTTTTGTGTCAACATTTTCTGTGCTGCCACCGACCGCCGTGCCTCCGTGCGGTGGAGAAGGGGCGCCAGCTTCCCGGTGATGTGATGAAGAGGAGTTCCCTGCTGTTTGCTTCTCTGGGAGCGATCCCTGACAGCCTACTGATCGGCTGCTACCTGCTCTCAATTGTACACCCCTCTCACTCACAGATTCTGTCACAATCCTGACTCACAGATCTCTCAGAAACTGGCTGATTCACGTATGAGTTGTTTTTGTATATGCTTTATTTAACGACGTTCTCTGTAGCTCCGACGTCTTGCGTCCAATAATTTGATGATTATGGCTAATGAATTACAAAAAAAGGAGGAGGAAGCGATCGTGGCCTAATTTAAGGTTTTATTCTGGAATTTCCTGGGGGACTGAAACATTGCACGAAACACATCAGTTAGGAGAGCTGGT
>NW_019059831.1:178042-202087 GCF_000696155.1 Zootermopsis nevadensis
TATAAGTGAAAGTTGTTTCATGGGGTAGGGTCAAGGAACTGTATGACGTTGAAGATGGGATTGTTAAGGTGGATGTTGTTATCATTTAATGCAGTGTTTTGTTTGTGTGTTCGTTGTATGTGATATTTTTCTATTGTGTCTCTGTGTCGTCTATTATCAACTATTTTTATAATGTCCATTATTTGTTCGAGTTTATTGTGTGAATTAGTGGTGTAGGCAGTTAAATTAACAAGTAGTTGTTTTTTATGTAGTTTCTCAGCTAACAGGTAATCACTTCGTTTGTTAACGAAGTAGTGAGGACCTTTACTGAAATGATTGACTCGGCATGCAATATTCAGTTTTAACAAATAATTTTAATTTCGATTTATATTTGCTGATGATAATCCGTGTCACATAGTAATTCAAATATTTCTGCAGGTAATGCATCCGGTCACGTACCTGTCCGCTCGAGATAACACTCCACCGCGTGTTTAACATAGCTCAGTGGGTCAGGCCTTATCGATACGTGTGCACGCGTATTTCACAGATATTGAGTCCACTGATAATTCGTCAGTATCCCACCACTGCGCGCAGCAAGGGAACAAAAGACAAACTCACTTTGTTACGTTTAATTTTATCGTTAGACATTTTCTGTAATTGTTTTTAATGTACCACTTCACAAAGTATATTGATATTCTTCAGAATCATGGTGAAATAAGATAAGATTTTAATTTCATTCTTCGTTAATTTTTTTTGTTTTTAATATAGTGTTTGTGAAAACTTTCAGATGGGGTATCTTTAAGGAAATAATTTATGTCAGGTACCAAGGCGTAGATTATTAGACGATATTATGAAACTAGATCGTGTAGAAAGTGTCTACCAAGTTTTGGGGGCTCAGGGTAAGGTTCAGTGGCTGGCTTTTATGAATACGGTGATAACAGTGTCTCTATAAAGGATAATGAGCAATATAATAGCATTTATGTTGACTGATTTCTTTCAACGGGAGCAAAAGAAATCTACTGAATGAGACAATGTGCTGTGCAACTTGAGCTGTTCTTGTGCCAGTGTTGACCGATCCCACAATCGACTGTTTATTGGGACATCGAGAATTTTATTAGCAGATTAAAACTATGGTATTGTCGCACACTGTTGTAGTATAAATAACATATGCAAGCGGTGTGGGGCACACAATTTCGCAGATCAGCGTTAATTAATAATATTGTGGTGACAGTTGGTCATATTATTTGCACACGATACAAAATCTGAAACTGTTTTCAAGTCAATATGAGAATTAATAAACTTTCTCACGTATTTTGACAGGTGTATGTCATGGATTATACGTGTTTGCAGTAGGATGGATTGTAATAAAATTGAATAAAAGAGTAACGTAAACACGGTTTCAATTTAGTCACACACCTACAAACACGGATGTCTCGGTTGTCTGGCAACAAAACATTGGATTATCATGTGATGCGTCCATAGAACGATAGCTGACAGTTTTACAAGTTCTTTGCGCAAAATGTGTATTTAAATTTTATTCCACAATTAAGTAAGATCTACAACTATTATTTGAAATATATAAAGAGGCCTTTCTAATCCAGAGATTTACCGCTACATTAACCTATTCTATAGTAAGAAGAGTTTTGTAATTTTCAGCGGATTCATTTTGTACGAGCGTATATTACATTCTGTCCCCGAAATTTTGTATTTGGAAAGAGATAAGCCTATGTATTAATTATGCGCTTTATGAATGTTGAGAAATTTATTGTCAGAAAACAAGTTTATTTTTATCCATACAGAATTTTGTATTAAGTTATCTTTTTATTTAAAAATTCTTTCGACTTTTATCACACAAAATTTAAGCCAATTTCCTGTTCCACTCGTTCTAATCAGCTGTTTATTTAATACTGTAGGTGCGTAGAAGTTAAAAGACTCCTATAATTATAGTACAATATGTTGCAGGCATGGAATATATTCCATGGCAAATTTAGACACCCCTAATTTGTCCATTATGGAAACCTTCAGATACTAATGTCAAGGTACATTGTAATCAGTCTTTTAATATCTATAGAAATTAATAAGATGGATCGATCTATTTTATGTGGGTTTGTAAATTAGGGCATGAAAGTGATTTCATTGGAGAGATATTAACTTCTAAGACAGATGTTGTACTAAGGAAGATACGTAAATAACAGGTTTGGTCTTAATACAATGACAGTGAATAATGAAATATTATATACTTCTTAGGTTTCAGTTTTGAATTATATCTGTGTTGAGATACGTATTTGTTTGGCGATCGGCAGGAGAAACTAACCTGAAAGTACAAAATGAGGGAAGAGGGATGAATTATTAAATAAGTAAGAAAGAGGAATTTAGAAGTGAAAGAAAAGGAAGTTTAGTAAAAATTACATATATAAAACATTGAATAATAAATGCGGACCACAGTTAAAGAACGAACGGAGTAAAAGAGAGAAACACAAAGTGAGAGGAAAGGTGGGTTTGAGGAAGACCTACGGCAGTGACATTTCTTGACCAGCGTTTTGCAAAACAAACAGTGCGACAGTAGGAAGAATCTGTTCTCGTTCAGGCGAAATCGTGCTTCGATGGAGACAGGACGTACGTTGGCTAGAAAATTAATCGAGGGCTACAGATTTGCGCTGATACAGTCGAGGCTTTTAGGGAACTGATATCATTTTAACGTAGGCATATTTTATAAAGACACTTAAAACCTTTCATCTGATTATGCCATCTTGTAAGAGCATCTTACGACTTAAGTCATGATTTATTCTGTAGTATTCTGTTTTGTGATTGAAGCTTCAGTATCGATTATTTCATGGATGGTAGAATTATAATGTTCTAGACAAAATCGTAAGTTAGACCTGATAGGGCGCAATAGAATGTATGTTAACGAACCAGAAAGCCATGCAGCTCACCCCTTACACCTCTGTCTAGACCGCGCGGGCTAATTCAGCGCATGCAGATCTCCATTTATTTCCTCTTATTTACCCCCTTATAAACAGGGGCGTGCAGTCCTTGCAGAAAAACATGTTTTTGTTTCGTAGGCTGCAGGCAGTGATCCCTGTGAGACTATTTCATGACGCTTTTTCGATTATAAAGTTATTAGTAAATTGTCCGTAAAGAATTACGGGAGAATCTAAGACAGTAATTATTCAGTCATAAATATTACCCCACGAAGTAAAAAAAAACCGTGACTGCAAACCCGCCGACGAAACAAGCATCGAGCACTTTCTTATTATGTAGACAGATTTACTGTAGAATTAAATGTGAGGATGGTCATGACATGGAAAATAAATGGTAGTGGCCTGTTTCAGGGAATTTTTACGATATTTATCATCAGATACCGTTTGCGACCCAGGGGAAATCTCTGTTGAGTACCTCTGAACAGAAGTCATATGCGAAACCGCTGGAATCATCTGATGAAAGCTTATTGTGTTTTGTTTGACATTCTACGTCACTTACAAATGCATTCTCTACGGTTTCATGTTCCTCATTGGCGTGGATGTTCGTTAGTTTCGGGTATATATACGAAAGAGGCAAACGATGGTTGGTAGCATTGTTGGTTAATTGGTGGGTTAGTGATTATTTGCTGCAAAGAAATGTTTTGCCTTATGAGATGATATTTATGAGTATATTTACCACTTCAGATTTCTCCGTCCTTTTAGACCTGCAGTTTACTAGTAGATTCATAAATTATTTTACCTTGTACATAATGAATTACTCATCACATAAAACGTGCTTGAAACAAAATATATAGGATCTGTATTTTAGTGACATCTATCTGATCGTTTGCAATAGGATCCGTTTTAGAAGAAAAATTTAAAGTTAAAGCTAAAAATGTACAAGATTAGTGTAAAATATTGTTTACACTGGATGCATTCAAACAGAAATTAAATTATCTACCGAGATTTGGATAAATCAGATGCCAAATTTAATCAAAATTCGTTGAACACTGTTTTATTCCATGCAGTGTGATATCCATAATGTGATGTGCTTTGAAAATATGTTTTTGTGCAGTAAGTCAACATGAATGTCAATTATTTATGCGTAATCGCAAATTAATAGATTTGTAATAGTACTCAAAATTGGATTACATATTTCGGCTTATGATAGAAATTGCAATGGGTAAATAAATTCATTCAGTTGAAACAACCAGTAATTACCCAGAATGCCTCACGCCACTGCTTGAAGGGCAGGACTACAGAACCACGTAACCAGCCCCAGGAAATCCATTTTCTCACACAGAAACGCATCACTTGTCTCTGTCTGTTACATTCCCCATAAGCCCAGTGTAGGAACTACCGCTGTAGGTAGTTAAACACGCTGGATACAGGCTAAAAAAATGATTTTCATTTGCCCGGCGCAGAACATAGGACGTCAGACAGAGATGGAATCAAAGTAATGGGCTCTCCTGTCCCTTCCCTTTCTCATCCCGTTTCTGTCTTGCTCCGTTTTGCATTAGGGAAGCCCCAACTATCCAGCAAGCCACTCCTTGCTATTAATTCCGAGTCTCCGGGGGTCTGCGCCACGCGCACTTGTGATGAATACTACCACCACAGTTCCCAGTGCTGAAACTTTACTTTCTAAGGTTAATACAATAATCGAGGAATACGTAGTAGAGAAAGTGATAAAAAAAAACCTTACTAGGATTCATTCAGAGGGGCTCCTCCCCATCGTAGTTTCACCACGCTTCTCCTTGGGGACGTACAGCAGAGTGATAGTGAATGTTATTAATATAGGTGTCGACGTGTAATTTGGTCATGCAAAAGAGGAAGGAATAGAAAACAGGGGTAAGAGAAGTAAACTACTGCGTAAAGTTTAAATTTGGAAGTTGATATAAAAGAAAGGGAATAGAGGAGGGAGGAGATAGAAATAAAAAAGCTGAAAAGCGCTGAGCAAAGCGATGCAAGGGATATATGGAGGGTGTGTGAAATGAATAGTCGTACAAAGGGAATGGAGTAAATCAAGAAGAAGGTTTTATGGTAGAATAAAGGAAAGATATAGGAAAGTAGAAGGGCGGTGGAAGAAATGACGACCGGAAAATTATTTGAACAAGTTGATAAAGACGTTTGGTGGCTATTTCGTTATGACTTTGATTGGTGTTAACATGGACTAATGTTATTTTCATCATAGAAAATACTTATTCTTTTTCATGGCTTCTTTGAACAAAGATGATAAAATTAACTGATGGTGAAAAGGTTGTCTTTGTCAGAGTTTATGTCCGCAAATTTGATCTCCGAAATTATTAGACCGATTTGTACGAAATTTGCTTCTCTGTGGCCTACACTGAGAGCTTTCAAGCAAAATTTCGTTTTGGTAACTTCTTTTATATACTGCACGTCTAATCCTGAAAGTCGAATCGAACTTCAAGGTTAATTAATGAATAATAATAAGAAGAATATGTCATACCCACAAATTTGTGTGTCTAAATCTCCGAAACTGTATCTTTCCTTGAGGTTTCTCCACCAAAACTGTACGCGTCATTATTATTTCCCTCATGCGTGTTACAAGATATGTTTACCTTATCCATGTTGACTTAATGACCGTACAGAAATTTAAATGGCAGGTGTACGAACTATGAAGTTTACCACTGTGTAATTTTTACATTATGTGTACTTGTCTCCTACATCTTCCTCGTGACTTCCTTTCAAACAGTACAGATACGTGATAGTAAACAAAGATTTATTCGTGTTCTTTAAAAACAATATTACTCTTGAATAAATAAAAAAATAAATAATAGTACGAATAATGTGCGAAGGTATGAAGTGAACTCAACTGGTTTAGAATTTGTATCAATGCAGGCCTCTGTTAAAACGATAATGAAGCTTCTGGTTTAATTGAGTGTATTTTTAGATCAGTTGAGCGACTACCAACGTTTCATGGATGTCGCTACACTATGCGGTATGTGCTATAATTCGAGAACTCCCCTTGAACATGCAATATGCCCCGTTCTCGTCAGAAACTCATACCAGTTCTGGCCTGTCGCCATCATATCACATCCAGACTCATATCTGAGCTCCAGTGTTCTATCCCGCCAGCAATGTATTGATTTGATGGAATGCATTTCCACGATATTGAATTTTTCTTCAACCAAAAGCGAGACACATCGGCTCCACCCCTATGGGGGAGGGAGATTCTTCGCGTTCCTTACGTATTCATTGTTCATTCCTTTGGTAGAGTGAGGAAGAGATGACGTATAGAGAAATGCTGTCTCGCTGGTCACCCTGTGTTCTGGTGGCTAAGGGATGAAATTGGGGTGAGTAGAAGTTAAATAACTGGCTCAGTGGTGCGGAGTACTCTTCAGTAGTTGATAGCTATTCAGCTGATTAAGAAATTCCATCCCCAAGGTTTATCGCCATATTCACAAAAGACCGCTACTGGGCCCCTCCAGAGCAATTTGAATTCAACCCACAAGCACACGCCATATTTATCAAAGATTCATTTAACATTTTCATCCTTTCTACAATTTTGTCGCCCAAATGATCTTCTCTTGAGACACTTCCGAACATAGTTTGGTATGAGTATCTAATATCACCATGCGTGCTACATGCTCCACCCATCGCATGATGATAAATTTAATCACCGTAAGGGTTCCCGGTTTCATCATAACTTGCGCCGATAATATATAAGATAAAATTAAGAAGAACTCCCAAAACGTCGTCTATTAAACTATTATTTATTTATTAAGTGTTCTGTCTGACGACAGGTCCTTATGAACAGGCTCCTTCCATCCTTTTCTCGGACTGGGACCTGTTCATATACGTTCTTGGCAGATGATCCAGAAGTTGTTTGCCATTGCCTTCTTCTGTGTGTGAATGGAGTAGTTGTTGGTATGCCACGGAGAAACCGGGGAAGCCCCCGGAGGAAAACTCCATGTTGCCTAGACCACGGCCTTGCCCAACACAAGTTATAAATTCGGGCACCGCCGGGAATCGAACCCGAGACCCCAGGATTACAAACTACGTCTGAATAATGGATAATTTCTAACGCAGGGCCTGTCTGTGGTGCGAGAAATGCCAGTATTTTCAAGAAACCCCGCTGACTCCAGCGGGCGTTTCATCCTCGAAGTTTTTTGTTCTTCAAGCGATGTAAATTAATGTGGACGTATATTTCAATTTTTGTACTTCGATGATTTATAGGTTTGCAGGGGGAAGTTGTGCTGTACTGACGTTGTGGTACACGTGTCTAAACACACACACCCATTTATACTATGACCCGCCCTCCCGAACTTACCTATACATGGCTCCTGCACACGACATGCGTACAGCACAACCTGTTGGAAAGTCCCACTTTAATATTTACACTTTCCGTGATATAAACGAGATAAGTCATATTCTGCCCTGACTTCTTTTATGCGTGATAATGTTAGGACAAGAACCTCTCTCCTGGCTGTCAGCAGTTCAAGTCACTGATTTTCAATTTTCAGACAACATTGGGCCATAGGATTAGTTGCCATGGAAACGTATACATAAAATATCACATTTATTTTTAAAAATATATTCAGCGTAGAAAGGTATAGATTCCTCTTACAAGTTCTTGAAAGACAGTGGTGGTAAATACAGCAGACTATGTGACCTACATCCATTAACGCTCGTTAACTAGGCATTTCAGTGTTACGTTTGGTTCTCAAAGTAAACGGACAGTATTTCAGAAGATCTCTCTTCCTTGTAACGAATGATGTGGTGTGTATTCTTGGATTGATCTTTGGATTACTAAATATACTTTCTCAGCCAAGTAGGTTGTATAATTGAATGACATGAAGGTTGTTTGAATGAACTGGAAAGGGTGTGGAAGGAATTGGTCGTGAGTTCTATTTCAAGGTACAGGTGACTCTCATAACACACGCTTTCCCTATCCGCGGCCGCCCGGGCCACTGGTTTGCGCGCGCAGTTTCAGTGACTTGCCCCACCATTTTGATTTTGGGGGACATGTTTTACGTTTCCTATCTTGCACGTTTTCGATAGTGATTCGCAGGTACGCAACCCCCGTGTATAAGAAGAGTCACGTTTACTGTTACATAATTCGTCTGGGGTTACGTTATGACTACACCAAAGCGACTAGCTACGGGCTGGGACGCCACTGAGTATTATCAGGGTTAAGGCGGCCGAAGCATGACGCTGGCCATTTAACTTAATTAATGTCGAGATTAAGGCTGAGAGGAGAGTTTCTTCCACTTCCCCTTACATCAACATGGCGTGGTGTTTTATTAAACACAGGGACAGTAATTATTTTTACTGTATGTGAGTTATTCCCTGAAATTGTCTGTAGGGGTCGCTATTGGGCGTGTAAATGTCTGTCGCTGGTGTCACAACCAACCGGACACAAGCCACAGTGAGATTCTTTTTAAACTGCCACTTTATACGATCGTGTTTCCATTTTCTAAAAGCCGAATGACACAATAAATCAGAATGAGTAGTGTGACGTCAGACGCAGGCAGGTCCAGAGAGAGCTACGAGCAGTAAATCCGATCCAGACACCCCCTCCCCACTGCACCCCTTCTGTCCTCTTACGGTATATATCTCTTGCACTGAATGTATTAGAGACGCATCTTCAGAGCAACTGTTTTGCTGCGTAATTATCACTTACATTTACAATTACTCGTTTATGTTTTAATTGTACTATTCGTATCTTGGCAATTTTTTCTTCTTCAAATTTTTAATATATTACTTTACCTGAGTTCAAACGTGTAACAGTTAGACCACAAAACCTCTGTTCTCAATTATAAATCTACCACCTGGGGGAGGGGGGGGGAGTTGTAGGTGTCTATGGGAGGATGATATTAAAATGGATGTTGCGATAGGATGGACTCAATTCTTTAGGCTCGAGATAGGTTCCTTAAAAGGTAGGGAATTTGTTGAAATTGGCAAATTCATCGCCCTGATGACGGAGGCAGTATGTCCTCTGAAACGTTGCTTAACATCGACCAGACTACACAGCGCAACAACCCAGAAGACAGAAATCTTCACACTCATCGCCCTGATGACGGAGGCAGTATGACCTCTGAAACGTTGGTTAACATCGACCAGACTACACAGCGCAACAACCCAGAAGACAGAAATCTTCATACTCATCGCCCTGATGACGGAGGCAGTATGACCTCTGAAACGTTGGTTAACAAACTAAGAAATTAAAACTCATAAATCAAAATAGTTCTGACGTACATCATAGCGGTGCTCGCTAAGTGGTTGACGTAATTCTATAGAAACAAACGACACAATAAAGCAATTCACTTTGTCCGGGTAATATCGTTTATAAGATACGAAGCGGTGGATTAGAACTTTACGTTGGCTCTGTAAACTAGCGTTACCCTATGATGAACTTGTCTGTATTAGATTGTTAACAATAATCATCACAACCTTTGTGAATATAGCTATCAAACCGAGGGAAGCAATCCGTTTGATGATGTGTGTGTGTTTATACGCCGATGATTTTAGCCTTTGCAGGAGTCGAGGGTTTGATGAAGGGGGCGAAGGGGAGGATTGATTGGCGTGTGCTCAGGTCACGAGTGTTTGTACACTGAAGCCAATATAGAGACAGACAGACGGACAGACTCAGTCGGAGATTCCAATTAGATCGCAGTATTTGCCAAGCTCTCTTATTATGATTTCATATGGAGGCATGAGAGAAACGGTCAGTAGTAAAACCTCTTGACAGCAAAAGCGACAGTTGTAGGACATCGACTTGAGACGGGCAAAAGAACTAGACGGTCCGTTGGGGATACACGGCTTGAGTTGTACTCTGAAGCTTGGAGCAGGCTTGGAGACTGAAACGTGTGTAGTAGAGATTGGCTTCTGTGGTTACGAAAACATGAGTTCGAATGCCGATCAGGATATATATCACTGGTATTATACTGGGCCGCTAAGGATATTTAAACGGGCTTGACCCTTTGAAATCACAGTGGTAACTATATTTACCACCTCTTTCAATAACTCTTCATTCTGTTCACATAGTATTTATGAAATATATGTGATGCTCAGAATAAACAGCAGTTGTATTTTTAAGCAGTACTGAATGAGTACCACGAAGCTAAAGCTCTACTGGTTCAGTTGTAACAGAAAACTAGTTTTGCATGTGTAGATTTTGTCTCTCAGCATCTTGATATAATACATGGTGACATGGGTTGTAATTCGCATACTTTGTTAGGGCGACTAGCTAGGAGCATGAGTGCCTGCTGCCTCTTAACTTCATAGTACGAGGTGCGATCGGAAAGTTTCCAGACCGCCCTCAAAGTTCGGCAGTTTTTGGCTTCAAACACCATGGCCGTTATCCCGCACCCTCCTTATTCGCCGTGTGACTTCTTCCTCTTCCCAAAGATGAAAATTCAGCTAAAGGGAAGGAGATTTGAGACGATAGAAGAGATTCAGGCAGAATCACAGATGGTGCTTGACAGGCTGACAAAGAATGATTTCCAGGGATGCTTCCAGGCTTGGCAGCGGCGCTGGGATCGTTGTGTTCACTCCCAGGGGAACTACTTCGAGGGTGATGGATGAATTTAATACCTGAGATAAGTGTACGGGTTTTTATAGGCGCAGTCTTGAAACTTTCCGATCGCACCTCGTATATGTACAAAGTACGGATCGCAGTTAATAGCAACATACCCTTCGGTTCTAGTGTGTCAGCCACAGGTAGACTTGTGCTCTTGATAGGACTGAAACAAGAAGCGAGCAGAATTATATAATCTAACGAGGAGCTTTGTTAATTTTGCAGATCAATTAACAGCAATGTTAAGGTAGTGAAATCACAGAGACCAAGAAAAGCTGAACGTGTCTATTTAATGGTGGAAACACGAATTTTAAGTGGGCTACCTCTTCGTAAGTGACCGCTTGGAAATAATATTAATACGGGTTAGCTACCTCAGGATCTGGTTCAATGGCAGCGTTGGCTTTAGCGATGTTTAATATTTGGCTTAAACTGCAGAACGTTCACTGATAAAGTTGAACTCAATATTCACTTCCCGGCTGGAACTGCATGACTCACCGACAATCGTGCTGGTTCCGGCCACATTATCCCCGGATAAAGATCCGTGGTTATCCGTTGTGTGGCTCCAGGGCCGCTATGAATGTGAGGGCGAAGAATAAAATGTCTCAGCTGAGAATCGAACTCTGGCCATCCAATTAGTTGTTTTATGTTGGAAGAAATATTTTCAACCATCTCGTCTGTCTCTACTTCCCTGTTATTTTGGTGTGTATGTTTATCGTTGTATTTCTCGTTTGTTTGTTAATTCTTCGTTTCTTTATGCCTTATTTTACTTTATTTTTCTTCCTTCCAATTCCTTTTCTCTTCTTTGACCTTTCTATCTTACATCCTTTGTCTGTTATTCTGTTTGTCTTCTTCCCATCCTCTTCCACTTTTCATTACTTCATATTTATAAAGATACTTCGTTGTGCTCTTTTATCGTCAGTAAATACAGTATTTTTTATTGTTTCGCCCCTCGCAGTTGTACTCGTCTACTTCACTGGCATTTGATAAGAAACAACCTCAGTCTTTCTACATTTGTTCTCTGCGTGTCATCTCGTTATTCGACATTTACATGGAAAGAAAACTTCCTGTGGGATTTCTTGGTTTTCCCACAGGAACATGCTTGTACTTCCTGTCCCTCTCAGAACAAGGGTCTTGGAATGGGAGTGCACGCTCTGGGGACGTCACAAGTTTGCCTTGTTTCTTGCAGGACATAACGACCATCAAAAGCGGGCAGAGCCGTGTGATGACAACATTATGCAAGCGATAAACCGAGAGAGGACTACAGTTGTCACGACTGCTTCAGACAGACATTGTACAGGGCTTAGCCCCCCCCCCTCACCCCCCAAACCATAGTTTTGTGATGAGACCTTGCGGCCGGCAGATACTTGGGGCTTCATTGCAGTCCATCATCAGTGGAACACATGTCCCTGATTTTATAGCGAGTCGTGTGTCTGTTGAACGAACCAGGAGGAATGAACGACCTACCAGGCACAACAAATCGAGCAAAACCTCCTGGTTGTGACAACCAGCTACATGAATTATTCACGTATTATATGGAGCTCACTACCCCATTCCTAAACTGCAACAGCGCATCGTCGCTGTCACTCTGAATATCTTTCGTACGCTGCTAACCTGTGCTACACCGGTATCTCTCTTCGGTTCCTCGAGCCTTTGCTTCATACACTAATCTCGAAGCTGTGTAACATCTGGAGTCTAAACATCGCCATCAGGCAATATTATAATCAGTTTTGAAACGCTAATTTTTAAACTCGACTTTCTTCCAGTTGGGATGTCTCAGTAAACTGGCCACTGGGAGATGTGAACTGGTTATTTTCCGCGTAAACAGGATTTTTCTTTTGGTGATAAGGTTCTTGTATGAACATGACTGTCTTCTGGGAGAAATTACTCGAATACTCGCTTTCTCATCGCCCTGATGATGGAGGCAGTGAAACCTCTTGAACGTCGGTAAACTTTAATCAAACTGCACTACGAAACTTACCAGAAGACAGCCATCTTCAGAACTTTTCCTATCGTCACTCTTGTCCACACCCGCCCTGTCTTCACCCATGTCTTAGACAATGGATTAAGGAATCTGGGGATTGAAGGTCACAGCTGAACATCTCCTGTCGAGGAAATTATTTAGCTTCATGCCCCGGTCGCCTTACCCCCAGTAAAGAACCTCTTGTCTCTCCTTTCCATAGGAGTGCACGCTTCTGTCTCTACAAACTTGAACCTTTTGCATAACAGCGTATGTGAACATTGGGCGTGCACCCGTCGAGGTATTCTGAACAGCTCCGTTGAATGTGTATGGTGTTTGTAATGGCTCGAGGTGGCGGGTGGGTGGGGGGGAGAGAATATAAACGTGTGCTGCAAGAAGCGCGACCATAAGTTGGTAAAGTGTCGTGTTCCAACATCGAGCAATTCTTGTCGCTCCAACGGACGCGCAAAGAAAAACAGGCATTTGCAGAGGCGCTCTCCGTCCAAGTACCTAGCTACGTCCGATAGCTCGTGTCTTGGTTTATTTAACTATGTTTCCTGAACTGTATCTCCGAATGGGGGGATAATTCTGAATCTTGTTGTGGTTTTATTTAATTTCCTTTTGAAGCCAAAGCGTGCTTAATAATATTTAATAATTCAGTCCGTACCGCAAAGAAAACACTAGCAACACAAACTACGAGTGGTTATTGCCATTTGACGAAATAATGGCTGTTTATTCTGAAGACCATACAAAACCTATGCATAAAACATAATGATTTATTGACTGTTGAATTAGGTGGAACTTATAGTTACCATCGGGCTGCAAAGGGCTAGTAGCCTGCATACATTCGAAGGTAATCATCACAGCATACAAGTACTGGAATGTGCTGTTTGCGTTCTCAGTTTCAAAGCCTACTTTCTAGATTCATATCAGTCAGTTTAGTGACTGGACTGTGGGCTGGATGTCTGAGTTTCGATTCCCAGGAGAGGCAAGAATTGTTTTCTTGTTAGAGAGTCCAGGCCTCCTATCCTATTGGCGACAGTCTTTTCACCCGGAGGAAAGGCTGAAATGAAGAATGACTGATGTTTTATTTCCGATCGCTAGTAGTTCTTCATGGCGTGATACGTAACAACCAGGGACAACGTTTACCCTTCTATTGGTTAATCAAGATCGTCTAACACAACCTAATAATATTAAATCGAAACATGTTGCCGATGTAGACAAAACATTTGAATTATTAGGTCTGTGTATAGTGTTGACTATCTTCTAGTCTGGATATCAGTAAATAATTCTGAACTTTTCAAATAGGAAGTGTAATGTAAGAGAGAAGTTTTGAACTTGGCTGTAGCATCAGCTGTGAAAGAAGACAGATATCCCTGTAGGGCACAATGAATGTGGGCATGTAATGCTTGTGTGCATACACATTACCGTGTTGTAGTCAGAAAAGCAAACACAGTTCTCAGTTAAATGTTACGGTTAGCTATTGGATCTTTATTCGAGGATTATATAGTAGTGTTCTCTTTTTGAAAATCTGCCTCGTCGGTTTTGTTGCGCACTGTGTTCGTTTTGAGGTTGAACAATCGACGATCGAGGGCTCCGGTAGGGTAGCTTCATTGTTACTGTAGTAATACCGTACTTTATACTTTAAACACAGCGTCAGACGTAACACTGCCAACACCATCAACTGGGTCTTTGTCTGCAACTCGTCCTTCTAGTCATCTTCGTTGTGTTGTCATTCACCTCTCCCTTATTTTTCCTTCCTTTTCTTTAGCCCTTTATTGTTTCCTCATTCTCATTTATCCGATTCTCCTTTACTTTATATTTAGTCTCTTTCCTCATTTTATAAAAAATACAGGCTTAAATTATCATATCCGTGGGGTATCAGTCTGTCTCCGTTGTAATCTTCTTTGTCTTGGGAAATTTGACGCATTTTTATAAAATTGTGTATAAATATCAACCCATTAGAGTCTGCCCCAATTTTTATTTCTTATTTCCTATTATCCATAATACCAACATGGTGGCCGAGCGACATTCTGAAGTTAGAATAAGAATAGCAACACTTTTGGAAATACTTTGCGTTTATAATCTTAGAAGATATGCAAAATTTCTAAGGTTTCTTCTTTTAGAATGAAAAGCAACATGGCGCAGAGCGAAGTAGTATTTAGATTTCGTATTGAAGACGATATGTAATGAACCATTACAGTTAAGATTGTGGAATTTTGTGTGTGTGTGTGTTTCGGGGGCGGAGGTCTCACAAATGTTCCTCTAACATTTTCCCACAAATTCTTTTTCTCGCCCTCCTAACCATTCTCTTCGTATTTCGGTATATTCTATGTTGCTGTGTTCTTTAACTCGTGTTCCTTTCTTTACTATCGTCTTACAATTGCTTATATCCACAGTTTTTCACATGTCTTCTTCTCTCTTACTTTTCTCTCATTTTCTTTCATGGATTATCATATAGACTGAGCCTATAATATTACCCGTTGCTTTGTTTGGGTATTAAGTGGACTTTCACTCATGCATTCATTGTATCCGAGGGGAAGGTTCTGAGGAGAATATTTGAACCTCAGAAAGAGGTTATAATAGAAAGAAAAAGGATCTTGATAATTTCACCTACAGTATTATACTCAGTATTTTCCAAAACAATTACTTTTTAAATATTTGTAATTTACAAGTTATGTACAATTATTGATGTCAAAGTATATTTTATAAATTAACATATTATTAACGCCAATCTGTTAATATATTAACATTTTATCAGACACTAAAGAAATGTTGTATTTGTTTTGGAGTATATTGTAGTAGCTTGTAATGAAACTTCACCGTTGCTTTATTAAACTCCCTGTGTTTATCTCCAGCACTTGGCTTCTTACAGCCGGCGATTCGCCTCTTTAGCAGAATTTAAAAGATTATGGATCGCCTGGCGTTAATCCCAAGAATAAACAAGGAATTCGTCGGTTACGTGCGGACTAACGGTGTTGACATAGCAACCATTATAGTGATGGGTAGGGGGTGCCATCTGTCTGTGGCCCCCAAATCCTAGCCCGTCGATAAATCACACGAATGTAAACACTCCAGACAGGGGACGGGTAGACGACCAGCAGGATGTTCCCAGGATGCTTTTCATCTGCACGATACTCTTGCCTTGGTGTTGGCCCATTGTAGCAGCAGAAACCTGATATTGTTAGCATTGTCACAGGCAAACCGTTTACTTACGCCTTATTACGCACAGTACACGTGTTGAAGCAGACGTTAACTATTATTTATCAACCGGAATAAAAGGGAAGATGAGTCATTAAGGATTAAAGTATAAGCCTATGGTTACATTGTTCCAGCCTTATATTAGGTTAAAGTGTAAGTTGATATTTTATTATTTTTGTTATTATTTATTTTTAATATTATAGTGTTATTAGTTTGTCGTATTAAGCACTCCTACATTAGGTCTATATGAACAATGTCCGTAGTGCGTAATAAGTTACTCATTGTCCTGATGATGGAGGCAGTATACGCTTCTGAAACGTCAGCATACTTCTGCAAAAATAGATGGCGCAGTATCCCAGAAGACTGTCATATTCCTTGGCACAGAAGTGCATGTAACTCGAAGGTCCTAATAGAAGGCACGCATTTTATTTCTTTATAATTGGTCGTAATTAGTTTCGTATTATTACACTGCAGTTTGTTTAGTGGTTACGTAAACGACTCAGTCGTTACTGCAACCCTTGCAGTTGAGTTCTGGTATCTCGTACATCTTCCTCGTTCGTTATAGACCTGTTAAAAATTTAAATTTTAATTCATTATGACCCCATTATTTATTTCTTTTCCTCCCCCTTTTCACTTTGGTTTCTCACAAAAAAAAATGAAGATACTTCGGCACTATTTTGGATTCCGCCAGATGACGCGGGATGTCTCCTCCCTTTTATTGTCATTCTTATCGACTTTTCAGCACCAGACGAAAGTCGTTTGTTTCGTATTAACACACCCACTTTTCTGAAAATAAAATTAAGGATGGAAAATTCTTCTTCGAGTAGGATTTTAAAACAAGTGACGGAATTTAATTGGCCTCTCTGGAGCTCTTGTTCTTCCGGAGACATGTGACCCAGACTTGTACTTATCCCTCCTTTTCACGGTCATGCAGCGAGGACCCCAGCCTGCTGGATATGTAGTCCCGCAGGGTACAACTAGAAGTAGTTCTGGCCCTGACAGACGCTGACCGTAATTTTGTGCTGTTCTTGAAGACTGATATGGAAGAATGCGTTAATTCCATCCCACAGCCTCTCAGTCTCCTACCCCAAAAGCTTTATAAAATATACAGAGTGTGCCGTTTAAAATACACCCCAACAATAACAACGCACTACAGTACGAAAATGAAGTCATAAGCAGGTCCACCAACCTCCCTTTAAACTCGAGTCAATATTACTCTTGTTACCAGGCCGCTGCCTGTACCAGTTGCGCAAAAGCTATGCAGTTCCGAATGTGGTTTGTTAACGAGTAATTATATGTTCATTCTCGCATCGAAATCGCCTGCTACTGCTCGTGAACCATTTAGCAATGCATTTCCTGACAAGGAAGTACTGAATAAGACAACGTACAATGCACCGACTGGTAACAAAATTCCAGGACACAGAGATTAGTGGTCGTCGAGCAACGAAGCAGCTGTAGCTCAGACCGTACAGCGGTACATGACTACAAGAATTCAAAATTGCCATTGGCTTCGTCGTTTTTATGCGTGAAGGTGGTTCATATGTGATAATTATTTTCGAATTATAAATTGAGCATCCTGTAGTAGTAGAACTCTGTTGTTGAGCTTGGACCTGTAGGTATGCACTTGTCCTTGAGCAGTAAATTACTTAGATGTGTAAAATTCCAGATGTGGGTTATGCAACGTTTGCATTGTATACATGTGATATAATCTCTGAGAGCCATGTAAGAGGGAGGAGCATGTCTAAAGGTTGGACGTAGCTCAGGCGGTTAGTAGCCGGCTTCTTACCTCGGAGGCCCAATTTCGCTCCCAGGTCAATCCATGTGGAATTTATGGTGGACAAAGTGGCACTGGAAAGGTTAGTTCTTATTTCAGTTCTTCGGCTTTCCACTCTGATAGTATAATTCCGCCGGTGCTCCACATTCACTCGTGTATCTTGTGGTTATGGAATCGAGAATATCATCCCCTTTAGTGGTCAGACTTCCACGGAGACAGTCACACCCCCGTCACAGCAATAAAAAAATATACTAAGGATGTTTTAAGAAATTCTGCGGAGAACGGGGCTTGCTGGAACGTAGTAAAGTAAGTGGAAAACCTTTAATGATGTTTTGGTAAGGTTGTCCCTGAAGCTTAGGCAACACATCATGCTGACATAGCGGAAAGTGGAAGTTTAGCTCCGGCCAATCTCAACATCGGAACTAGATGGATGTGAGTGGTTAAGATTCCTCGAGGGAAGAATTCGGATACCCGTTGGGTTGGAGTCCGGGTGGGCTGTAGTGAAGATCTGGACGTTGTGACTATTATAAAATTCCTGCCGTATTAGGAATCGAACTCGGACCTTCATAATTTAAATTATTTATATGACATTATTAGGCTTATCAAGTTATGGAGGATGAGAAGGTCGGGACAGTAACACGCGTGGGAGAAATGCAAAATGCGAACAAGATTTTGGTAGCAAAACCTAAAAAGAATAGAACTTTATAGATGCATGCCAGGATGGGAGGGAAAATTTAACTACTGACTTCATGATTTAGAGTCTAGTTTGGGATTTAACTCCACGCATCAAGGACGTGCGTTGAGATGCTGTCACATTAGCGTGGTGCGGTTACAGCGTGTCACTGTGTAGTCTGCATATCAAATCAGCCGTCGCCCAAGTGTGGCGTCCTCTTCTGGTTAGAGTTGAAGCAATTTCTCTCCTTGTTTGATTGCTACATGTTGCATTACACGGTATGAAATTGTACACACGCTATTGTCTGCTTCCAACACGATATAATTCTCTCCGGAATTAATATAGGCCTACTTAAATCCCTGTGTATTTCTTATGTGACTAGTACTACCACGCCCTTTTGTCTCCTTGTTGCACCTAGGGACATTTTATTATGCATAGTTGGCAGTATTGATCGCTAAGACAAAGTGGGTTCTGTTGTAAGTTTCCTAGGTATGCTGTAATGAAGGATCGCCAGATCATGTAAAGCTGATTACAACGATTTGAGTGCATTTGTAAAGATGGCCAAGCAAGGACGCATCACATAAACGAAATTCTCGTTATTGACGTTGGTTACAGTAAACAGAAATTCCCGTGTTGTTAGGACTATATTCGTTACCCGTGCTTGAAATTTGGTTAAAACAAATCTCTTTAATTTTGGTATGTTTGGATCTCATTTGTTTTCCTCTAGTCAGTAACTGATAGAAGGTTTTCTTTCTTTCTTCTCGCCACAAGAAGCGAACGTATACCCCGATTAATGCGTATCTATTTCGCTTATTATGTTTCTCAATTCTTCTCACATAACGCATCACGATTGTCAGATTCTTGAGGTTTCACCCGATTAATCGATTATTTGAGTTCGGCATAGAAGTTGCTGTATGTAGATATATTCTAAACATGCGCTAAATACGAATTCTGGATGGCATGATTTTTATATGACAATTTACAATTAAAAGTTTGGCAAAATTTCAAAAAATTATTGTTAGTCTAGATATGGACATTGATCCATTGGCGGAAATTGTAATAGTGGAAATTTTTCACATAAATGGATCTCTAAATTGTATAGATATAATTCTCACTTCGTTTCTCGTTCGTTTCGTAATTTTGATAGAAGTATTTGTAGAAAAACAGGCTGCACAAGTTCTTTCTAGAACTTGTGTTATGAGGAACATCTTTAAAAGGGGCTTTGTCGTCAGAATGAAGAGAGCACTTTAGCATTTATGCCACTCTCGCCCTATTCCTATTGATACAAGGTAGCAGATACATTACTACGTGATGTACCGCATTTCTGATTATCATTAATGCTCGCTGTTTCGAGCGTCATTTGTTTTAAATTTCAGTATCGCTGTTTCCCGTACATGTCACTGGTTTATATTATTTTTTTCTATTTTAACTTCCCTTTATATTACCAGTTCTTTGCCTTCTTAACGAAATTGTAACTAGCATTTATAATGAGCTATTTTGACATAAAATGCTTTTTGAGAATAAAACGTGTCATACAAATGTATACATGCAAACAATTAGAAAGATGCATCAGAAAAGTGTGTTTTGTTAGACGCAGCATGAGGTGTCATGGCTGACGTTAACAAATGATCCCTCATTAAGCATAAGATTTGTGATGGTAGGGGTGAGGGGAATTTCTTTTCCAAGGTTTGCTTGTGGTATAATTTTGAATGTTTGTCATTCACAGTGTAGGTCTTTACAAATGGGTGAATAGCTTAATACGACGTCGTTAAAGGTCTTTGTTAATGTAATGAGTTTCACTCAGATATGCTTTGTATCATGCATATTCACCATGAAGACAAATTATGCAACGTATACTTTTAAACAGAGTCTGAATAAATTGCTTGCTATGGCTGGGAAATACAGCATCAAAACAACAACCTTTTTGTTCTTAGTATTTACCAAGGATTATTCGAGCATGGGCCAGTTTTACAGTTGGAAACATAAGCACAATATCAGGCGTGCAGAGTTGGTAATGGATCCAGAATATCTCATTAGGAGGTATTTCCTCCATAACAACAGGCTGTAGACAAACATTAGTCATGGTGCTGTTGCTGAGATCTTGATTATATTTCGATTATAATTTCGTCCAATTCAGTTCTCTTCCGAGCTTCGGTTAATCGAAAAGAATAATGTTACTATGTGCATTTAAGCAAAATATTGAATTTCTGACTAATGCACTAATTTACTAATTAATTAGCCGACTGGCTCAACTTGCTGAATGACTTCTAAATTAGTAACCAGCTATCTCTACGGTACACAGCGTTCTAGGACTTTTATTATTTATTATGGTAAACACGATATTTCCTGCTTTTATGGAACAGTACCAGAAATTCAATATGACTGTCTTCTGCCTTCTGTCTTCTGACTTACCGGAGTCAGTAGCACTTGTTGCCTCCATCATCAGGGCGATTCACAAAATTATGGAGGCAGCAAAGGCCTCTGAAACGTCTTTAAACGTCTGCCAGACTACACGGCGCGACATCTCAGAAGACAGCCATCTTCGTGCTAACCGCCGTGAGCATTTGAAATCTCACCTAAAACCCGGAAGTTAATGTCGGCTTCACAGAAGTCTATTATATTGTGTTCAGTGCCGGATGAATCCAGTTAAAATCTTCATTTCTTATGCTACTTCTCTAAGACCAATTTCAATAATATATTTCTTTCTTCACCTCCCATGTTATCTCTGCTACAGAGATAAGCAAACGACAATTTATATTAATTTCTCATTTCTTGTACGCTTGCTACATGCATCTCCCATCACATATTTCTTGGGTTAAATATCCTTGTAATATTGGTTGAATAGTAAAAATGAGGGATCCTCTCAGATTATTTAGCCCCTTACGTCATCTGCTTTAAGTACAGATATCTCCCTTAGAATCTTGTTCTCCCACATTGTGTATTATGAACAAAAATTGAGTTAGAACTCTGAATTTCAGCAAGAACCTTCAGTATTAAGTGTCATAAAATCCAGTAATTATTTCACTCACATACACGAACATGCAGACGAACGGAGAAACCGATTATAGTAAGCGTCTTTCATTATTTGTGAATGTGCTCCATGAGTCACATTAATCTGTTTTTCGTGGGTCTGATACATCAGAGCAGTCCTTTCAAAAATAATTTACTTATGCACGGTCATTTGTAAAATCCTGTGTCTGTCACCTGTTTCTGAGCAACTATCGTACAATACAAGAAATAACTTAAATAACATTACTAAAATTAAGAGCTTTCTACTTGTATTTTCTTCATTTTTAATTATTGATTATTATTTCTACTGACATATTTCCACTGTATCATAGAATGTTACGTTTTTTATGAAGGGAAGTAATATAAAGAGGAAGTACAGGTGATAAAGGAACAAATATGAAGGCAGGCTGGAAATAAATTAAGACGAAGGGAAACAGAGAAAGAAATTAAAAGAACAGAATAAGAAAGCAAGGAATGAAGAAAGGAATGAGGAAACAGCGAAGGGATATTGCTTGCAGTTCACATATCAGTTTTGTCCTATGTGCAAAAAGTTCTTTACACCCCATGACACAATGTTGCGTGTTCCTTACCCTGTCAATGACCCACAGGAAGGCATTCAATGAATACAATAGGAGATCTTGTGAGGAACATTAACTCATTTCTCGTATTTCCGGGCTGCCAGACTCGTGCACGGGTATCAAAATTCATCAATATGAAGAAGGCTTTCGTCATTATTCAGTTCTCATAGTCACTGATTCGTAGATTATTTAAAAATTACTATTTTTTATAAGAAGCTACATATAAAAAGTTGATCTCTTTGGAGACCGAAGAGATGCAAATATAATTTTTTGTGAGGAATCCTTTGGAAGTTTTGCTACGTGGAAGACTAATAAATAAGTAGAAAAAAAACCTTGATATGGATCTTATGGAAATGTACTGTGAAAGGGAGTTTGATTATTTAGAATCGATTGTGTGCAGAGGCTGATATCTGCTGTATTGAACCCTCAGGATTCACTACTATAATGTTAGTATTTATTTTCATTTGTGAAGTTATGTTGAATAACATATATGTTGTCATTTCCGACGTTAAACTTTACTTTTGTATGTAATCGGTACGCAAAGCTGGAACCCAAGAAGTTTTAGAAGTGACCAGAGTGTAAATTTGACATCCATGAAATTTCAAGGTTAATAATTACAGGAATTTAATCCTCATTAATCCCCTTACGCCTTGATAGCATGATACAAAGTTTAAGTTTCTCACTTCTGGTCTGGTTTCTGAATTCGATCCCTGTGATTGTCAGTTTTTGTACGTGACATGGTAAGTTCAAAGTCTCTTACAGCAGGTCAGGTGACGGTGAACAATAGTCAAGATGGTTCCACTGATAACTTTGTAATAATACACATACATAAAACAAAACACAACACTGCACTGAAAGTATGCATGTGATTATTATCTAATGTTTTCTGTCTGTTTTTATACGTACTTTGTATTTCAATTGTCTCATACTTTTGTTACACCTTTTCTCACTAGAGTCGCTGCCATTTCTTGTAAGACTGTCACTGGATTCTGATTGCTGTCTTATGCGATTTAATATTACTAAGGGACTTTCATTGCTGTCTTCCAAGTGTATTTGCTGATTTTATAGTTTATGAACTTCACAGAAGTTATAGAATCATGCAGACTGTTTAATCGTAGAATGTAAAATTAAGTATTTTTGTAATGATTTGTACCCCAGTAGCACAGGAATTTTGAACAAGGATATGACAAAGGCATACATACATATTGGAATACCCCGATTTGACGTCTGTGGGTTTCAATTTTTTCCTACAAGTTTTGTGAGCGTCATATTTTGTACCTTGTACATTAAAAACATGACTGCGGTGTGAATCTTTTGAGTTTAGGCTCTACTTGAAAAATATGAAATTGCGTGGAATGTATATTAGTGAGAAATATGGACAGAAATAGGTTACTAATTTGTGAAACGAGCAATTTAGAGTAAGTAAAAATAGGTTCTTAAATTCTTAACAGGATTTCTTGTTACTAAGAAATAAAGCCAAGAATGGATTTGAAATTCTCAAGGCTGTGAAATTACCGATGTTGGTCTTCCGCGTTGTAACGCCATCTCGTGGACTTGTAGACGTTTCGATGAAATAAGTCCACACGTTAAAACCCAGAAGACCAACATTGACATAATCGAGTAGCTTGTTGTCTGTTAGTCTACCCACAAGGAGGCGTCACTGACAGCCAAGTAACGGAACGAACAAGTTCCAATAGCCACTGACTTAACACTCACAGTTCGAGATCTAAAAGGTAGATTGTGAAGTTAATTCACCAAGTGAATCTGAGCCAAGCAGCTCATGGTTTTCTATCTGAGCACGGCCCTCGGATCTCACGCCTCGTCCGGCAGATGACGAAATTACTGTTTATTTTTTCTGTAGGATTCTTTGTTTTGATGTTTGTATGCTTGAGTAAAGTAACATTAGGAGTTCAAGTATGATAGAATTAGTTATTAATATGGTTTATTACACTACATAACAAGCTTTTTTTATTGTTAGTAGTCAATCAACAGTCCTTCCATGTAGACCCAAGTATCATTCACGCAAAGTACGAGATACTTTCGAATAAAATAGGAAAATGATGATCACCGGTGACAACACAAGAACGGGAAGCAGTTTGTCGTGGCCTATTTGAAAATACCGTCTCTGCACGTACCTGCATAGGTAGAATATGCCGCAGTTTATATTTACATTAAATTAATTTCGCCGCGAATGAGGGGTGTCTTAAGCTGGATTGCATCTTGTAGTTGTTTTCTTGCGTAACTCTGTGTGAAGTCTGCATGTGGTCAAGAATGGGTCATTAGAGATTTACATACTCTGCTTCCTGCTATAATTACGGCTCTACATTAAGTTGTAACAGTGGACCGGTTGCCTGTGGGGGGGGGGGGGGGGGGG
>NW_019059831.1:202099-214279 GCF_000696155.1 Zootermopsis nevadensis
CCAGCTTTATGCTTGGCGCTAAAACTTGTATTCAAATTAGTGGGACCAATAATAATATTAATAATAATCGTAAAATAAAGATGAAGTCGTCTCTGATGCGTTTTAAGCAACACCACCTACAGACCTATGGGTGATCGGAAATATAGCTCCACTCATTCCTGACTCCGGACCTATCTACACAGAAAGGCCAGCTTCACGCTACAGCCAATTTTATCGATGGAAAATGCCTACGGTATCAACTGTTTAGCAGACTGGTTGAGCCCAGGACCGATATGGATACTGTGGCAAGGAGACATCTTTCCCTTTTCCGGGAGTCAAAGAACGACCTTTCAGTACGTGGCCACTCACTTTACTGACAGCTATCTCCGCTCATATAATAATTTAAATTCCTTTATTAGAGTGAATATCATCAGAACAAGGCCAATGACAGTAAATATATACATTAAACGAAAAGAAGTGGTGGTGATGATGATAAAACACGCAGTGGTAGTAATTTGTTACCGCGAAGAGTACAGAATTTTTGGGCGCCCTGTGCCGTGCTGTGCTCTGCGTGGGCCGTAGTGCTGCCGAGGTGTCGCTGTATAATTAAGAACTGGGCCGTGTGTCTTGCGTGCGATACCATCGCCATTATCAATTAAGAGCGACACCCGTGCGGACTGCCAGGTGCAAGAATCTGCTTCGTTCTCATTAATACTGATGAAGCTAGGACCGGCAGCTCCTGCCTCTTCCATTTGAATCATTAAACCAACTCCGAATTGTCAACCTTATATCTGCCATTGCTCCTACCCTGGAGTCTGCAATGCCACTGAAATATTCCACACTTCATCTCTCAACACTTGCGAACAAGGTGTCAAATATTAAAAGGAAAAGGTTTCCTGAAGAAGAAAGTACAACTCAAGGCGCGGGTTTAATCATACTGACGGCTGTATTTCGGTGGAGAGACTGTGTCGGGTTACACCGTCCCTGAAATATATCTGAAAAAAATTTAAGATGCAGTTGGAATTGTATTTCTTGGTCGCATTTCACCTGTAGGGGGTCACAGCAGGAGCGTTAAATGTCGCGGTCCCGGTCGAACCCATGTACTGATGCGTCGTGAATCCTGCTAACCACTAATGCACACCATGCTGAATGGTGTGTACTGGACACGAAAAAAAAATTCACCTGTGAGGCAGGCTACATCAGCACGCTGTAACATGCTTTCCCTATCAGTCAACTGTGGTCTCTGTGGATACACCCATTTTTCTTCATTTTCTCTTTCCAATTTGTTTTTTTCGCCCGTCTTTTGTATTCTTTCCTTCTTAAACTTATTCTTTCATTTCATCTTTTCTACAGTTCCCTTAATTCTTTCTTTATTTATCTTATTCTTGTCCTTCATTCTTAAGCCTGTTTTTTACTATTTTGAGTTACATAATTTTCCTCACAGCCTCGAAACAAATGACTGGTTATACGAGGTCACTATGGGAGAGGTCTGAACGGGCCGAAATTTTTAGAATTTTACCCTGCCCAAAATGTTATACGTATACAAGTTTGTTTGATGTAATTTGAACCAGGCTCAGGCCCAGGCCCGTGTAGACCTCTACACTATGGTTTCCTATATGATTCCTATCTCTTCAAAATTTAGGCTCGTCTCCGTATCTCCTTGGACACAGTTCACACAGCACCTGCATTTCGCTTGAAGAATTGATATGTTATTTGGCGTTTGCATCTCAAACTGTTGACTTAGTACATGAAAAGTCAAGGGGTAATCTCTTTGATGTAGTACTTAAAGGAAAATACACTAAAAATTGTAAAATATATTAAAACAGTCTTTAAAAGTTCGGTCTTAACAGTCCAGGAAACGAACTGCACTACAGTAACAAAAGTCATTGGGTTAATGTTCAGGGAGAAAATTGGTGCTCATTCTGAGAACTGACTGAGACACGTAAATTCACTCTGTAGGCAAAATGACGAGTCACTGAACTTTAAAGCAGGTGGTATGTGTAGTTACCACTGACTTCCAGCCTCCTCTGACGTAAGTTCAATCCAGCTGATTACTGTCTCCGTTCCATTAGGGTGACCACACCTTACTACCTAATTTAATGGCCTCTTACACGGAACACTCCTGTGGATTCTTCATGTTACAATCCCCCGTCCCCCCACACCTTCACAGTGGTTATCAACCTCTGATCCGTGAGACGTGGAAAATAAAGAAAGGAACTGGGTTATTAGATAAACCAGAAAATACGTAGCTGCTAGAACTGAAATATTTATAACAATAAATTTGCTCGGAGGATTTCGAGGTGAGAGAAATCTTGGTACACGTAGCCATAGATTTAAGAATAATATTAAAACAGATGTGTCAGGCAGTGGGCTGACTCAGGATCTGATTCTGTGGTGGGATTTTGTAAAGACTGCAATGAAAATTGGTCTTCCGGAAAAGCGAGGAATGGCTTTGACTGCTTGAGCGATTATCAACTTCCAAGAAATACCCGTATCATAATTAAACCTTATGTAATTAGACAGGTAGTTTGTTGGTAAATTTAAATGATAAAGACGGGGAAATCATTTGGTCTCCTAAATTCGAACATTAATTTTTTACGGAAATTAAAAAAAATTATTGTCCAGCAACAGCTTTTATTTAAAAATGTAATGGAGGGAAATTGTTGCAAATTGTATCCAAAATGAAACATTGGAAAATGTTTACATAGGACGAGCCTCTGTGGCGCCACACTCTTTATATTATGTATAATAAAATTTGTGGCTCGTTCCACGTTGACATGACGGCGAAAGGGTAATGCATTTTCGGAGAAGACGGAAGTGGTAATGGAGGAGACTCAAGTATTTTGCCGCTAAGCCGAGTTCTCCTATGGTCTGGTACCTATGGGACATCCCGTATAATTTGTCAGTGACGTAGAATGTATCTCTCATATCAAAATTCTTTTCTGAAAATATTTCAGTTCCGAACCACACAGTCGCGTGTTCCCACGATTCGTATTCTTTGTTAGCCACAGCCAGGAAGAATTATGTTTATTCAACATGTAAGCATAGGCCTGTATGTTAATTGCTTCAGCTTATTAATTAAAGAAGACAACTTAGCATGTTCGGAAAATATGAACCCTCCAACCGTGATAATATCAGATAAAAATACGGTTGTGTGTTTTAAAGACACGAGAAAAGATTCAATCTTTATATAAAACATTATACAGACTAAACGAACGAAATTGTCTAATATTTGTCTCTGTCATTTAAAAGTTGAACATAAATGTATTTAGTAATGTGTTATCCACTTCTATCACGTGCAAACTTTTGTCCAGGACTGTGTTAAAATGTGGGTGGAGCCTTGCCTTCACTGTCGTACGTAAAACCTATTCATGACATGGCACCGCATCCTAAAATCAACCCCAATTTCTGGTTATGAAGGAGGGTAGAAATCTTTCCAAGAATTTACAATGGATCAGGTTATGTAGCGTCTATTGATAGGATGATTAAAGAGTAATGAAATGAAAGTTATGTGGAAGGAGGCAGCCGTGGCCTAATTTAAGATAATATCTCGGCATTTTCCTCGGAAGGCTGTAAAAAACGGTCAGTGGTGGTCTCTAGCTAGAGGTTTGATCCTAATAACACTCAGATATGAAGACACGGTGCTGACCACTTTCGGCTGGATATCGAGTGACGCTTCTGTCATGCGAGTCTTAATTTGGGAGTGTATCGTTTAATTTAATTCGCTTAAGGTCCACATTATTTAAGGCGCTAAGTAAATTTCTGAGCTTATTTCACTAACAATTAAAGAAATAAAATTTGAATGAATGTTGTAGGCATCTATAATTAGATATGTTAGGATACCTTATACCTAGCTGATTTTGGAAAAGAAATGATTTCGAGAAATAAATATGTAATAAACGTTCATAATCAAAAGCATTGTCAAATATACCCAAAGAGTAGATTGACGTCATGCGTAAAAGTACCCCCCCCCCCCATTTCATTCTACGCCAGAAGGAGCGTTTACACCCTCTTGTTTGGGGAGAATGCCTAAAACAGGGACATGGATGGCAATTTACTGGGGTGTATGACCTCACAAAACAAAAGGTCGTTGTCTGGGCCAAAGGAGCTGATGAGATGCACGACAGATTCACTTGTTTCACCGAAAACACGTGACTGCTATGTGGCGTGCCAATTAGAGTCATATACCAATTATCCAATTTCTTTGAGACTGTGTATTAATTTAAATTTAATAGATTTAGTAATTGTAAGTCGACTTAGTATCTCACGAGATATCTCCAGCGACTGAATGTGTCTCACGGGACGAACACATGCTGCTCGCAAATAGGTTTACGAACGAGGAACTGTGTTCACCGGAGGTCTTGGATTAAGATCTCGGCCTGTAGACCGACTGTCATGACAGGTCCGTGGTTCTTCTCAGACCCTCCAAGAAACTGCCTAGATGGTATCTTAAAATAGGCCAGGACCGCTTCCTTCTACATCCTTTGCAAGTCGTTATTCACTGAACATTCAAACATCCGACGCTGTGTAGTGTGAACTACTGTCAGCGTCGCTAAATAAGCTTAGGTGTGAATAAATAAAATATTCTATTACTTGCTATTAATAACTGACTGAAAAATCCACGCATAATAACTCTTTAAAATATCTGTTTTATCTTCATTACCTGCTTTTTTATTATTCCTTTCTTTCGTTCTTCGTTTAATTTTATATTTTTCACTTTTCCACCACATGGTCTTCTCAGTCTCTTATTATACTCCTGTACCTGAAATGAATATTATAATTTTCTACCTGCTGCAAAATGACGATTTATGGATGGAACTTGTGTACTTTTTCAACCAGATTCACCTTGTTCCGCGCTTGCATACAACAGGAAGAACAAGCGTTCTGACACGGTAATTATGGTGATTATGTTTTAATTGTTTGTACTTTCCATCTATTTCCTCCCCTCTTTGTAAGTATGCCTTTATTTACATAGAATTGGTTTGTACCTACAGCCGGCCATTACATTTCTCTTGTGGGTCGTATCGTTGTGTTCTTAATTTTCTCCTTCTTTTTAAAGTAAGCAGTTTACATTGTCCATTATTACTATATATTCATGGAAAAACTAATTGCTTTTAAGAGATATTGCTCGTTGTCATAAACCATTTGTCAGCATACAAACAGTGATTCAATACCTGATGGGTTACTTGAATTTGTGGTTTGGGCTGCTTTATGTCGGGTACCCTGTTTCCTTTCCGCTTTAGGCGCTTTGAGAATCTTCAGAATTTTCTGTCTGTCAGCCCGCCTGTGCCCATTTGCCTCTACCCGCAGCCCACCTTTTTCCCTACGTCATGATACTTTGGCTGAAGGACTTCACCTAATCTTTGCTTTTATATTTAGGCCTAGTTTTTGTTGACACATTTCCATGTTCGAACCACGTAGATCGGTCTTGCACAGAGCCTCTTTCTCTGTGTATTTTCTGTGTCTGGCAGTATCAGCTTAAAAAAAATTCCGGCCATGTACTGACGATTTAGTTAATAATCTGCAACTTCCTGCAAACACAGTGAATAAGAAACCATCAGCGGCGACCTTGCGCGCATTTCCAGTTTGAAATAAGGTAGCAAGAATAATAAAATAAGGCCGCTCTTGTTGTTATATAATGATAGCTTTGCGCTTTCAGTTGCATTATTAAACGAATACAAACCACAAATAAACAAAGGAACAAATTATATAATTTATGGAATGTTAATACTAGAGCAAAATATTCCGAAATCTCTTGAAGACTTGATATAACATTTTACGAATTTCTAGAGGGGCTTAGTTTAAGGGGGCTCACAACCACTCTTTCATGCCCTTATGCTACGCAGCTTATATTTTACTTGAAAGAAGCGGCTGGGCAGTGACCCAGTTCTCAGAAATGCAGAAGGCAGTCGCCTCGAACCCCCCTGTGTGGACTACAGCCCTAGATATCCTGAAACAGTACAAAAAAAGAGATGTCTTGGTAAAAATGTCAACATGGAACGTGCTAACGGCGCTTTGTCACTGATGTTTTGTTATGCTCCCTTCGACTAAAATATATTACTGTACTCTGATTTTCCATCAGGTAACTGTAACATAGAATGAAATGCCGGATTGCTATCAGTTCATCATATAATTTCTCTAAAGAGATCATTTCACTTCCGAATTAATTATGAAGACATGAGAAACTTTTGATTCAAGTTTTATTGTTCAAACCGAATAACGGGATATGACTATTGTTTCTATCCGTCTCGCTTTTGATTATGATTAACGTCATCCAAGGACCTCCGTGTTTCTTCACACAGTGGTTATATTGTTATTCCACCTTCCGCCACCAAAACACATGTATGCTGTTTTTAATTAACCATAAACTACAAAGCGCTGGTTGGTATAAAGGCACAAAACGGATGCCTGCGACACACTTCGATATGTTTTACTTCTGCACAAACCGAACGCTTAAAATTAAGTTTCAATAAGTGAATAGAATATCGGTTTTCTTCACGGTGAAGTTTGAAATTTCTGAAACGAAAATGAATGATATTTTCATGACTATTTAAACAGTTTTATTTTGTTTGTGGGTTTCAACGACTGAAATTCATTATGTATAGCAGATGGGCCTTGGGATACCGTACGACACGACATTATCGAATCGACACTCAGCGTCTCGATGCCTACCGTCGAAACGCCAACTTTAATTCCAAATTAAGCCAAGAGGTAACCGAGACGCCATAGAATAGCACACAGATGGAACCCATGATAATTTGTCAGGCGCGATTCTTCTATCGTGCTTAGTTTCCGAGCAACTGCCTTAACGGGAATCGAACTGAGGACACTCTTTGCATAGTCTTAACCTTCATATGGTCTGGGGAAATAAGCATGTCATTGTAGAATTGTGTAGGCGAACTGCGACTTTAAATGGTTAATATATCATAGCACTTTCTGTTCTTCTCAGTTAATGTTCTAATTTGCCTCAATCTAACGACCAATATAACTTACAGAGATAGAGATGGACGACAATAGGTGATAACTGCTTAGAGTAGCAATCAGTTTTATGAGTCCTCTGCTGAGATTGGAGGAAAGAACCTTATGAACGGAACAGTGTTCAATATTGTGGCTTCACTACTGCATCTTTCAGCCTGCTGTTCGCACTAAAGCCAGGGCATTGCTGGCACAGAATGTCCCCAGATCTTTAATGTCTTCTGTGAGACGATCAAACGTTCTGTCCCCGGTGCTGGAGGTTGTGAAGTAACACCGTTACTGCTGTAGTTCGTATGGTTTAAAAACTGTTGATTGATTGATGGACAAATTTATTGTTAACAGAGCTATATGATGGATGAATAAATGAATTAGAATATCTCCTTGAAGATGAGGTTAATATACAACTCGAACTATGTCCCTAGTCGGACTGTTAGCTAAGATACAATTCTCATGTGTCATGTTGAGGGTAGTAACTGCGTATGTGGATTACTATGGTCCCAGTAAGGTTGGCCCTGTGTTTGAGCACCGCACATTAAACTTGCATGAGGGGGATAAAACACGATTTTCTGGTGCCCACTGCAAGGAAGCCTCGAGGACTCCAGAGCCGATTAGCAAACCGTACTCACAAAGAGCAAATGCCTATTTAACTGGGTCAGGACAAGTTCCACTGTCTTCTTGTGAACACCTACAGTTATTCTAACAAGGATTTTTTGATCATTTAACCAAGAAGAACATGTACTATGATGCTATTCTTGTAATGTCAAATAGATATTGCTGTCTTATAGCACCCATAAAGTAGCTCAGAATTATTCCATTAGAAGCAAGTTGCCGTGGTTCAGGATGTTCCTTGATCAATTCCATGAATTATGGGACCCCCAAAGATCTTTTACCGTGTTCACAAATATCTACACTTACAGCTTATCTTGAGCGAAGTCAAACCTGTTCACTTCTCATCTCTCAAACCAATTTTAATATAATCCTGCCATTTACTTGTTGGCCCCCATGACTTATAAAACTGACCAGTAGAATGCTTTGTTATTAGCATTGTCTGAGTTCTATTACCAGAAAAATAATAGTGTATATTTTTGTATAATAGAACACTTGGTTCCCTTTTGTGCTCTCCGCAGGTAGTTTGTGCCCTTACACGGTATTAATAAACTTTTTGTTCTTTACGCTGTCACTGAGCCGGGCAGCAGGGCGCCACAGTCGGCGATTGAGAAAGCTGATAGTGTCAGGGACCCGCGACTTGAGGTTGCGGGATTCATCACCCATAGGGGAAAAAACACGAGCCGTGTTTCTCATTTTGAGCAGTTGTCTCCACTTTCGTGGAAACTACTGACAGTGTCCGGCTGACGCAGATTTTTTATGTATACTAATTTTTGCTGCCGTCTATCGTGATTCATCATGAATCAAACGCATACAATTTCCAGTATTTATCACTTGGCGATCATAATGAACGTTTCTTTTTAAGTAAAACTAGATTTAACAGCAACAAATTTGCGAACACAACATATATACGAAGCTACACGTCGTTGCAACCCAGGATACAATCAATAATAATAATGCACTAAGTTTCTTTGGCATTAAAAATAAGCGAGTCTTTACATTTTAGAACACGCTGTACACTCCAATTGTTAAAACACACCTGCAAATGAGAACCGTCCATATATTATTGTCTTCTCAGACTCCAAACACTGTAGCCTAACTATCGAAACATTTTCATATAACGTATTTAGAAATTTACGATATTTTGCACCTGTATGCCACTCTTTTGGTAGCGTAACGAGATTAGAAGGCCCCAGCACAGGAATACTGCGCATCTACCAAGTGATTTCAATGCTGGTGCAAGCGAGGGGAAATACATTTATAAAAGAATGCCTACAAGAAACACTATGGGGTTGTCTTGTCTCATGATGAAATAGTTACGTTGTGTTAGTGTAAAAGTGGCTTATAATGACTATACTATTTTTCTCCAGAGACTTGAGAATGTGTATAATTAAATTATAATGTAATTTTTATGGTTTCACTTACACTCTACGCTGCATGGTTTTCTAAGAGAAGAAGATGGTATCAGTACAGTCCTCTTTTGTCTTTATTTGTTCTTTAATATTTTAATTTTCTTTATCTGTATCTTTATTTCTTCTTTATTTCTTCTCTGTTTATCTACGTTTTTCCCTTTTATCTTCATATATTTCTTAGAATATCTGTTTTATTTAATATTCCTTAATTTACTTATTCATTTTCTGCCTTTTTCTTCTTTCTTTGTTTGTTTTCCTGTATTTCTGTACGTTTATTTCTTAACCAGAACTTGTATCTGCCGGAGTTACCTGCTTGAGTGGAGTTAACGATCCGTGTTTCTCTCTGTCATTGATAGAGTTGTGCCAGCTCTTATTCAAATATGGCTGTCTTCTGGGTTGTAGCGCTTGTAGTCTGGTAGGCGTTTACCAACGTTTCAGAAGTCTTTGCTGACTCCATCATTAGGTATATCTGAAACGTTGGTAAATTTCTACCAGACTACACTGCGCTGCAACCCAGAAGACAGCCATCTTCTGACTTACCACCGTGTGAAGCTCAAACCCTACTACCTCTTGTTCTTTTAGCAACAATCTAAGAAAACTCTTCCGCGTTCTTCTTATTTTATCTGAATGCCAACCATGGATTTTTTTTCCCTAAACACGACATCGAAAACGATGCTCTGGGGACCGAGTGATGTCGTATAACAAATGCAGTAAAGTCAAATGTAACACATCAGCCAGCAATTAACATTGTCTGTTTTCTAACTGCAAATGGATTTGTGCCATTTTTGCCTCGAAGAAGCACCTTAAAACGAAACAATGTACCAGCTGCAAAGGACACAATTTCAGAATGAAACGTTGGATTGTGTGTGGGGAGGGGGGGGGGGGGAGACATGGGGCCATAGTTTGGTCCTGGTCTTGGCTGTAGGTGGCCCCCGCGCAGATATGTTGAAGCAAGGAATCGTCATAACTCCAAGGTATAGGTTTCACCACGCAAAATGCAACTGAAGAAAATGGAGCTGAGACACAACTCCGTGCATTTCTAACCCAGACAGCAGTCAGCTTGAAGTTTCAGTCGCTTTACCACTAATAAGGTGACCTCTGTTGCGTCTGGATGTACGTCTCGATAGCCGAAGGGTAATGTGCTGTCCCCTTCAAGTATAAAAATTCAGTCGTCCGGGCCATAGTTAGTCTCGTCTCAGTGAATTACGCCCTACTCATTATTTTTCATGTCCTCTCTGGCAAACGTGCGCACAAACTTGGAAGAAAAAATGCACTCAGAATGAGGATTTTAATTACAGTTAGATTTCAGGTTCTCAAAGAGGAAAGTATGAAGATAACTGCCTTTCGGGATGTTTCACCTTCCATGTATTGATACTGATAAATTGCTCAGGGAACTTATCTGCTGCAGTCGATCACGACACCTGGTAGGGGGCAGTGTTTATATTTACGTGATGCATTCTGTACCCTCTTGTATGACACGCTGCATGGGTCTCTCTAGTGGAGACATGCAAAAAAAAAAATGATAGGTACAGGAATATCCCGCCGTTTTGCACGGCAACATAAATTTTGAGGTAGTTGGCCGCGGGGAAACCTCTCCCAACGCTTTGCTTCGATATTTGTTTATACGTCAGCAACATGAGTTCCTCTGAACCACACATTTATATTGAACACTTCTTATTGTCAGCTGTTTGTTTAATGTACGTACATGACATTCCGAAACGCTATATGTTCTGAACGTCAGTGATCACTTGTCATTAAATATTAATAATTTTTTGAATGTACATTAACATATCTATAAGGGTATTTGTCCGTTGTTTTGTATGGGTGTAAAATTGAGCCTTTTGCTTCGAGGGTAGACCATAATTTGCATGTGCAAGCGGAGTTTCCAGCAAAATATTTGGACCCAAGATGTAACAAGTATGTGGGAAGTTTAGGATGTAACAAGTCAGGAGCGCACTTTACGTTAACCAATAAAATATCAAACTTTTTAACCAACCAGACAGCCGAATGACTGATTGAAGAAATACGTATGTAATTCACTGCAGTAATTAACCCTCTGAAACACAGTGGTATCTATATGTACCACCTGCTTTAACAATCAATAACTCTGCATTTCTTCTACAGAGTGGAGTAATAGTTTTACATTATTCTCAGAATAAACAGCGATTATTTCCTTAACGGCGTGTGATATCTTTGAGGTAAGGACAGTATTTTAAAATAATATTTAAACGAGCTTTGGCTTCAAATTCCGGACCATAACTAACAGTCATTACGATATCCGTCTTCTGGGTTATTGCGCTGTGTAGTCTGGTCGATGTTAACCAACGTTTCAGAGGTCATACTGCCTCCGACATTCATCGCCCTGATGACGGAGGCAGTATGACCTCTGAAACGTTGGTTAACATCGACCAGACTACACAGCGCAATAACCCAGAAGACGGATATCGTAATGACTGTTAGTTATGGTCCGGAATTTGAAGCCAAAGCTCGTTTAAATATTATTTTAAAATACTGTCCTTACCTCAAAGATATCACACGCCGTTAAGGAAATAATCGCTGTTTATTCTGAGAATAATGTAAAACTATTACTCCACTCTGTAGAAGAAATGCAGAGTTATTGATTGTTAAAGCAGGTGGTACATATAGATACCACTGTGTTTCAGAGGGTTAATTACTGCAGTGAATTACATACGTATTTCTTCAATCAGTCATTCGGCTGTCTGGTTGGTTAAAAAGTTTGATATTTTATTGGTTAACGTAAAGTGCGCTCCTGACTTGTTACATCCTAAACTTCCCACATACTTGTTACATCTTGGGTCCAAATATTTTGCTGGAAACTCCGCTTGCACATGCAAATTATGGTCTACCCTCGAAGCAAAAGGCTCAATTTTACACCCATACAAAACAACGGACAAATACCCTTATAGATATGTTAATGTACATTCAAAAAATTATTAATATTTAATGACAAGTGATCACTGACGTTCAGAACATATAGCGTTTCGGAATGTCATGTACGTACATTAAACAAACAGCTGACAATAAGAAGTGTTCAATATAAATGTGTGGTTCAGAGGAACTCATGTTGCTGACGTATAAACAAATATCGAAGCAAAGCGTTGGGAGAGGTTTCCCCGCGGCCAACTACCTCAAAATTTATGTTGCCGTGCAAAACGGCGGGATATTCCTGTACCTATCATAATCTTAC
>NW_019059831.1:223640-244291 GCF_000696155.1 Zootermopsis nevadensis
GATGACGGAGGCAGTATGACCTCTGAAACGTTGGTTAACATCGACCAGACTACACAGCGTAACAGCCCAGAAGACAGAAATCTTCATACTCTGATGACGGAGGCAGTATGACCTCTGAAACGTTGGTTAACATCGACCAGACTACACAGCGCAATAACCCAGAAGACGGATATCTTCATACTCACCGCTGTGAGAACCTCAAGTCTTACACAACAGTCATTAGGCTTTGGAGATTCAAAATGTTGGTCGAGTGCAGAAGACCCTCTCCTTCCCCTACTTTTCACCTCTTTGCCTTCTCCGCGTACATACACCTTATTTTATCCTTAACCTACTAGGACGAACGGGCACTGCCTTGGAGCCTTCACAGACGTACGTGTTTCCCCCCCCCCGTTAAGTTTATTATCTTTAATTACTCCAACTTTTTCTTCTCACTCTCATTGATTATTTCGGCTTCAACTAATTAACAAATTAAAACATTTTCTAATTCTGTAACGAACATACTAAATGATTAATTACGTGATGACTGATTTAATTAATTAAAAAAGCAAGCAAATAATTACATAACTACGTAAGGAAGTAGGCTAATTAAGAGTTGTCTAGTTGTAGAGTTGTCATTTGGGGGAAAGGGGAGGGGCATTACAGACAGGACAGCGGGCTGAGTCGATCCAGAGTAGTTTATGCATTATGCCGTGAAAGACAAAAATATTGGAATCGAAGCCCAGCCATCAAGCTCGTAGCCATTATTTTTCTTATCTTTCTTCTCCACACGGACTACATGTCGAAACCAGCTGTTTCGCCAGCAGTTCCAAGATCTGAAACGTTGAACCCCATCTCCCATCCTACAAGTTTCAACAACAAGAATAGTAAAATTATAGTGGGTGTAATCGTGGCGAGTAAAATCAGTGGTATCAAAGCAAGCTGCCACCCGGGATCCCCTGCACAGTATGCTACCCCTGCAGCTCCTTAGCAACATGGAATCGACTTTGACAGAAACGACGTCTTTACCGTAAACCGCATCTCTCCATTTACTGGAAGAACATCGGGAGAATTTCCAGCGTGCTGTGCTTGGCTTCCCAGTGGCGTGAACTGTCTGTCGCGTTCATGACGTCCATACAGACAGAATGTAAACAAGAGCACGGCATGAGACGCCTGTTTCACAATAAGCCGGTTGATATAACACTGAAGTTGCGAAATTCTGAACAACACCATTAACATTATTACCGACTAATCGCTGCCTGGTGACACCAAAACACCTGTAAAGCTTATCGTTGCGTATTTTACTGATGTACTAACCACTCGACATCCCGTGACCCACAGGAACTCACCCGGCTGGTGTCCTTTTGGGTCATTGTCAGGTCAGTTGACTGAGAAGTGTATGATGAAGTTTGGGTTGTCTCGTAGTACAAGAAAATTATCATCATTGAAAGTTGAAGAACCAGTGACTTGTTTCGTCATATAACATTTCAGTTCATCAGTTGAGCCTTTTATTTGTCATGCAATGATCCTTATTCCTTGTGGTCCGTAATTGTAAAATCTCTCGGGTATGATTTACCTTCATTATTTCAACATATTCTCACTATTAATTAGACTGCTATAATCTGAAATTCTGTGTCGTTAACTTTCTTTATAAAACTCGTTGGTCCGGTTTTTTTATAATTTAATCGTCTTTACATGTCTCGAGACTAAGAGGAAGTGTCCTTTTCCTGTGTTTAGATATTATGCAAATTTATTGGCGTTCCTAGTAAACATCTATCCGGTTGTTACTAATCTTCTAATGTCCTACATTTATTCATGTTTTATTGAGTGTAACTCCAGTTACATATATGATACTTTCTTTTTTACGGCAGTTAGAATCGAATCTTTAACGATAGGCATAATACGCCACTGCGTCTTAGAAATGGTGCACTGGCCAACGATGAGCCATAGAGCTCAGGGTCCGAGAGCAAACCTTAAAATAACCGATCTCCCCTTTCTTCTTGTAATTGCTTCCGTAAATTTCGGACGAAGGAGGTGGTATAATAGTAGCATTTTACACCAAGGAGCAGGTCTTGCTTAAACCTGTACAAACAATATCTTGCTGCCACCTCCTCATACTAAACCTTAATTAGAAGAGTCTCATATGCTAATAGCTGATGAAAGTTTAATTTTCCCTTGCTTGTGGGTCTGTAATTAGAGTCTCTAGTTCAGAGCACAGGGGCAAACAGTGGGTATACAGATCAGAAGTGCTCCGTCCCTCAACCCCCTGGAACACTACTACGATTCTTGGACGTTGAAGATGACGTATAAAACCAGCAGAGTTTGAGTGAGATGTGAGGTGCTCAACGCGGTGAAGATGTTGGTCTTCTGGGTTGTGACCCCGTAGGTAGATACCAAAGTATCGGTAGAACATACTGCTCTCATCCTCTTCAACCCCCAAAACTGAGATAATAATGATCCTTCGATACGTTGGCATCTACTTATAAGTTCACTCGATATCACAACCCAGAAAATTTAGTCAGTCAATTAGAATAGCAGAACTCTGGACCGAGATGTGAACCCAGTACCTCCCGAGTACAGGCACTTTAACCTTTCAACTGCGACGTTCCATTACGTGCATAGGCTGTCGGCAGCACTACACTTCGAAAAACGTCAGATATATAATATAATATAATATAATATATTTGGTTTAGACTATATACAGAGATCTGTGGCCGCCTAACACCAGGTTTTCACGCCACATTACAAATTATAGGCCTATAGAGTTTAGATTCCTTTGTTCCAATTGCAATTTAGGTTAAAGATTATATTGGAAGTATGAAAAGATTTCAGATTACCCGTCAAGAATGACGGGAAAATAGAAAGAAGACAACACACACAGTCATAAAGCTTATTTATTAAGGCCCAGAACCCCTCAAACACAAGTGATCAGCAAGTGATCACTCTACCAATAAACAGCTATTATATAGAGAGACATTTCTATTGTTTGATATTACATTTAAAGGAATGCATTAACATTTTGTTTGAAGAAGATATTTTTAAAAGACAGCACACAAAATATTACACAATGCAAATACATTTCACACCTTGAAATGTTACGGAGTTAGATTGACCGTAATTTAGCTTCCATTAGCTATGAGATCTCTCGGGGTTATTTGATTATCTACACGTTCATCCACTGTTCTGCACTCAGGATTATCACGTCTCCAATTTAATAGTTTATTTATTTACTTGTGGGGCTGGTTCTTGACTCCATAATGAAAAGAGAATATTACAGACATGTCAGGATTATTATTTTACTGTGTATCTGTTATTGATAGCAAATCTCGTAATGCAAAGCCTGCCATTGAAAACCATCCTGTGCCACTTCCAACCATTTCCCATCTTAACAACCCTATTTATGCGATACCGTCATGCCATCGTCTGTCGGATTTCCGTGTATCCATTTTGCAGTCATTCCTTGTATTACTATGATAGCTCGTATTTACCCAGTTCGTTATTGTCTCGTATTTATTGTTTTGAGCTTAACTTTTAACTCTTTGTAAACAGAAATAGGGCTCAAATATAAAATATAAGTGTAGGCCTACAATATGTAAAATTTGTCTTAAAAATTCTGTCTGTCTGTGAGTTTTTATTATGGGCCTCACGCTGTTATTTGCCCACGTGGAGTTGTCTGAACACAGGTGAGTTACATTTCCTTAAAAGTGACTCCCGGACAGTTTGTTACTAATAAAAGTGGAGTCGGACGACAGCGAGTGTTTATTTTTGTTACTACTGTGTTTAAACAGTCTTTTGGATCCACTAGACCTGTAAATATAGTCCAGTGTGCCTGCTTGCTCTGCAGAATCGGCGTGTTCGCTGCCGGCGTCTACACACAGGCCTATCGAGACTGTGGCGAACTCCTCTATTCTATGGCTTCCGTTGATCACGCTGCTTGGACTCGGGCTCGTGAAACCGTCCACATTTACCAAGGGACATGAGACGTAGCACCAGCGCGAACATTCGGGACCCACATTTATCCAAAGAGTATGGAGGTAGCCTCCCCGAGATTGAAGCAGCCGAACAGCGAATCTCTGGCTAAAGGTAAGATGTAGTAGAATGCGTAGTGCACATAAGTCTGACGCTGCAGCTGTGTGAGCGAAGCTTAAACCACCTTGTACCTTAGTATCTGTTCACACGTGCCAGCGTCTTACGCAGTTTTGCTCAGCGGGAATACTTTCATTAGTTGGTCATGCCCCTGACGATACTGCCACCATCTCGGAGCGGAAGGGCCTCTCATCACCGGCAGACCACCCCCGGCGTCGAAACACTATAAGCTGTCCGCGTGTGCAAAATTACTGGCAAGGCTGTAGGAAGCTTTGTTGTACAAGCCCTGCCGTCTGTAGCTAATTATCCAGCTTGTAGGGACTACACAAGGAGTGTTAAAACCTGCAAGATTAAGACTATTAGCCTTACCTAAGTCTAACCCAATTTGCATGTGCAGGGCAAGAAACGTTGCGCAGTGTTCGCGGACCCCTTGGGGGGGGGGGGGAGACAACTTCAGGAGCTTACAGCCTCTTTGGTAATCTGATACTTCGATTTTACGACATAGCTTTTAAATAACATCACTAACATCAGTGGCAAGAATTAAAGTTCTGGTTGGAAAAAAAACGCCTTCTGCATTAAATGTACTGGGTTCGAGTCTGTTTTTTTTTACAGTTGTATTCTTATTCCACGACGACAGATGGTGAAAATGGCTGAGGTATGTACGAAGTTACTTTCTCAATATGAACCGAAGGCACAGTTGTAATTATATGTACTACCTGCTTTAACATTCACTAACTCTTCATTTTGTCCACAGAGTGTGTTAAAGTCATTAACCACTAGCTCTTCGAATAAAGAAGTATTGTTTTCTTTGAGGCAGGAACTAAAACTTAAAATGTTTAGTTAATTTTAATTTTATTTAGCTTTAGATTAACTTCCCTGGAAGGGATTATTGGCACTTTCTAACAGGAAACGCATTTATTGTAATTTACCAATATGTCCCTACAACTTGCAGCGACGATTTGCAGTGCAAGATTCGTGGAAATCGTTTCAGTGGCGAAGACAATGTGCGGAGAGACAGATCTATTCTGTATGGTCTGAACTGTCGCAAACTAAAACTTTTTTTAAAAAACCAACACACTAAACCTAAAAAAAAGTATTGGAAATGATCATTTTTTTTATTTTGTTTGGTAATAGTTGTGTGTTTTAAATACATTTAATTTATCGTTTTGAATACTCGTACCTGTGCCGGCTTCTTCTGTCGAATGACCAAATATGGCGTCACTTGCAGAACCAAGAAAGTACATTTTCTATTCTCAGTGTCCCTCAGTAATCAATCAACTGTACAAGCTTTCTTTACCTGTCCCAAGTGTTCTGTTGCCTGACAGAACGAAATTATCACTACTCTGTCGACTTGACTTTCAAACAAGGAGTAGAAAAATTAACACTAGAATGAATAACGAGATTAAGAACATAGAGCATGTGTGAGAAATGGGAATATCGTAGAAAATTTAGGTTCAAAAACCTCAACAAAACTTGGGGGAGATACATACAAGTGTGGGGATAGATAGATCAATATAGTATGTGAAGGCATAGACTGGATTAAACTAGGCCAGAATAGGGCACAATGATGGGATTTTGTTACCACTGTAATGGCCCTTAGTATACCATAAAAAGCGAGACTTTTCGTAGCTAGATGAATTACTATGAACTTTAAATGAATACACTCTATCATGGAGTTCATTGGTTGGTGAGTTACGTAGCCAGGTAAACACTTTAAAAACCAATGGTAGCTATGTATACCACCTGAATTAACATTAAGTAACTCTGAGGAATATATATGACGCATTTATACAATAGGTATATTTTACTTAAAAAATATCAATAGAAGAGAACGAAACGTAAAAGGGAAAATAATATTAAAATAAATCTGTTGAAATTTGGCTGTGAAGATGGGAACCAGATTAAAATTACTTGGGGTGGAATCCAGAGGCGAGCTCTCTTGATGGTGAGCCCTTCGCTTCGCATGAACAGAGAAGTATCAACTACGTTTGGAAGAGATTGTAGATGGACTCGCGTAGTTTGATTCATTTGTTTTTCACGACACCGTTTCGATCGCAGGAAGTATGTAGCACCATATGAGATGGCATGGATGGTATTCAGGTTGACAGCTACTGTTCTGGCTGTACTATGGACTATGGAGATGGACGGTTTAGCTGGTTGCATATTCCTTTGAGTAGTAAAGTGCATTGATTCTGCCAGGTGAAAGGCATGGGAACTTCTCCGTGGTGGCGCCACATTACCAGTCTGTACCTTCACTCACCTGACGAGAGAAATGTGAAAGAAACAAAAACCTGTCTTCAGGAAGAAATACTGGTGCTGGGGAACAAGTATTATATTTCTGTACCCTGCAACAAGTTCGATTCATAGACATGAAGGCAGATTAAAAAGGCAAAATTAATTGAGGTTATAAGTGTCGAAAGAAAATTAGAAAGAATTATCTGGTCTGGAAAACGCAAATCTTTACTCTCGAAGTAAAGACTGAGAAAAAGCAGGTAAAGTGAGAGAAAGAGGACGAAAATAAAAATGAATGAAAGATGAGATGAATGAATCGCAGAGAAAAAGAAACAACAAAGTTCAAAACAAAGACAAGAAGAATAAGAAAGAAGTGGGGTACAAAATGACAAAGAACAGTTCCATGCTAATCTTCCGGGTAGTTGGGTCTTCTGACTCCATTTCGACACAAATACACCCACAGTTTGATGCACTTCACTTGAATCCAGTTTGAACCCACTGTTGACTAAAGTTGTTCGTTGTTTTCCTCAGCATTTCCATGTTAAATTTTGAATAGACGCCTTGGAGTTTATCAGGCTTCCCCAGCTGCTAATTGAGCGCTCTGCCTGGTAGGCTGATAACAAACCATGCGACGCTCTCCGCGCCTTCTTTGTTCCCAGCTGTCTGCTCCTCTATTTGTCCGTCACACCTCTCGGCAACTGTTTTATTTCTGTGCTGCTCTGGTTTCTTTTAACACATGCCGCTTTTACGCCTGCTCCTTTCTTTTTGTCGAAGCTGAAACATTCAAACTAGCGTCATGCTCCTTCCGCTGAGCGAAATTCATAGCAAAAGATCATTTGTTGTTTGCTTGACTGGGTTATTTTATTATTAGTTAGGTTACAGTTGACTAATTCGACGGTTATTTGCTTGTTTAAATGCTCTCTTGGTTGGTCAGTAATTCTATTTTATTTAGTGTTCTGTCTGACGACAGGTCCATATGAACAGGATCCTTCCATCCTTTTCTCGGACTGGGACCTGTTCATATACGTTCTTGGCAGATGATCCAGAAGTGGTTTGCCATTGCCTTCTTCTGTGTGTGAATGGAGTAATTGTTGGGATGCCACGGAGAAACCGGGGAAGCCCCCGGAGGAAAACACCGTGTTGCCTAGACCACGGCCTTGCCTAACACAAGTTATAAATTCGAGCACCGCCGGGAATCGAACCCGAGAGCCCAGGATTACAAGGCCAGCGTTCTAACCGCTAGACCACCGTGGCTTACCCAGTAATTCTATGTGTCTGAATTATAAATTCCACGTAGTATGGAGTGAGATACAAAAAATAATTATTGTAATTAACGAGATACAGGATTGTCTAAAAAGGGTTGTCTACTTTGAGGTAATTTAAATCAACTGTACTTCTTGATATAAACCAAGAGATTCAAACGGGGTACATTCCGAATAATTTCAAGTGCTTTACCGCTGTGCCAATTCAGTCCATGCAATTAATTACACTGCTAGTCGGCCGTATATTCATATGGGAACTGTTCTTTCGAGGGCCTTTTTGTTTCACTTTGCAAGTCAAACACAGAACGACATGAGTGTTGGGTTTCCCGTCTGGAGATAGTTATAAATACTGAGGCAAGTCTCATCCGTCTCCATCATCCAGCGTCGGCTGATTCTCTTTGAAGCAGATACGTGCAGCCATAAGACACTAAAATGAAAAGGAAATAAAATCTGTTTGTGTCAGAAGTGTGTTTGCGCAGAAAGCAACATTTTTTTTTCTTTATTGCCGTCGCTTTGATGATGATCTGACGTCACCCTTGTTTGTACACGAGATGATTCATTCAGAAAGTGTGATTTGGTGTCCGGCCAGGTCCATCTTAATCATGTGTTTTTGAAGAATATGAGTCGATGAGTGGATTTTGACATCTTTTTCTCTGATGTTCCACGCAATTGTCTCTCTTGGCATTCTGGTGGGTTAGTTTCCGTTCTCCGACTGTATTCTGTTTGAAGTTCTTAGTTACTTCCCTTTATTATTCCAGGGAATATGTTATTTCGACGTGGCCGAGGTTAGGGGAGCATTTTGAACAAGACCTGTGCATAAAACTTGTTAGGTGTGGTTACCTATGCATTCAGTATATCAGTAGGAAAAAACTGACGTGAAGAGACCACTTCGGGAACCTAAGGGTAGATAACAGAATAATTTTAAAAAAATCTTAAAGAAATATGACGGGAATTTGTGGAGTGGATCAAAGCGGCTCAGGACTGCTTGAATGGCGAGCTGTTATCAATAAAATAATGAATCTTTGGATTGCATAGAAGAGAGGTAATGAATTTTTTGACAAGCTAAAATACTATTAGCTCCTCCGAGAGGAGTTTTCTCCATGAAGTTGCTTACTTAGTATAACAGTTTGTGTCAGACTTTTAAAATCCCGCGTGCTACAAGTTGATAACCATATGTTTTATACGGAGGTCTATGTTACAAAGTTATAGGATACATTCATAGCTTAACGTACCACAAGCTGGTAATGACACACACCTACATGTACGCTTAATAATCAGGCCCTTCCGTTACATTTTGTAGTGGTGAATCCAGTGTAACGTCCAGAGCTACGTACCACACGTAGTAGTAATCACTTGGCCCATACAAAAGTTTTTACTTTATCTCTTCATTCTGTAAACGTATATATGTATACAACGAAATTTAACTGAGATGTGTGCCACCTTGTGAAATGGATTTATGAACCGACTTTTCAAAAGGCGTACATGAAGATGCAGCGTAGACCTTCTGCGCCATCACTTATTTCCTCTGGCGACTGTCAGAGGTCACGCTTCACCTGTCTAGTTATTTCTATCACTCCGAAAATGAGGAAAATTCTGTAACTGTGGAAAGTGTGGAGCTAAATTTACCATCTCCAGAGTTGTGACGGGAAACCATATGTCTGACTTACTTGTCCATAATGTGTTCATCGAAAGAATTACAGGAACGTTTTTTAACTCTCTCAGCCAACCTCTCACAAAAAAAGAGATCACTGCATTCCTGTCTGTCGAAAAGTAGCACCCGTCCCACTCCAGCTCCTCCAATTTAAATTAGCTTCTTTTGTGATGTTTGTTTTTAGTCGTATATTTTAGGCACGTTACAGAACATATGATTTACAGATATCCAAGACAGAACTTAGAAGTTCAGTACAAACACTCATTACGTTTGCTCACACGTTATCTATCTTTGATTGGTCAGCACTTTGAGTTGCATTCGTAACATCCTAGGTTTGCTTCACGGTCTGTAGGGGAACCCCGAATTGGATTATTTACGACTTCCGTCAGTCCCTCCAAGTAAGTTATGAGACTGCCCTTTAACGTGACATGACCAATTCCTTCCATGTTCCTTCTATTTCGACAGTCAGTAATTCTCCGCATTTTTTGGTTCGCAGACCGTTAAAGTAGCATAGAATTTATCGAGGATTGTCTGAGTGTAGCCGTATAGTACCATCATTTATTTATAATAGCCTATGAAAATTAAAACCTTCATATGATACAGATATATAGGATGTATCTTAATTTAACTAGTTAGATATGATTGGCTATTGCCAGTTTTTCGGTTGGTTAGAAGTTTCCTACTTTTATTAATCTTGAAAGCTTTTCACCATGTTCACAAAAGCTCGTCTCTTCTCCCTGTTCTGAACCGCAGGCTTAATTACTAGCATTTCTTGAAGGAATCTCCTGAACATTTTTACTTTTTAATTATAATGTTTCTAAATTTTCTGTTCGACCATCAGAGCGTCTAACGACAATGTCTCTTCAAATCTAAAACTTCTTGACGATGGTGAAGAGTCAATTGAATAAAAATTTCCTTGGATATTATCCATCGTCTAGTAAATATAAAACGTAAAAACGACGCCCGGAGATAGGGATTAGCTCTATCTAGTGGGCCCAACTGTGTAGGAACCTGAAGACGGAGATAGAGTCCCATCTCCGAAACGTCGTTTTTTACGTTTTATATTTACTAGACGATGGATAATATCCAAGGAAATTTTTATTCAATTGACAATGTCTCTTTCTGAGCACGTAGGTAAGTTGTCAAGCAAGCTGCATATCAGTTGTTCCTCGCACATAGTGCAAGATTTGAACTCATACATTTGAGGCTGACAGTATGTCTCTTTCCCCGAATGTTTCGTAACCGAAGCACTTTTAGATTAAAAGATGTAAAATTTGGCGGCAAAGCACAATGTTGAGGGAGCCGTGAGATCCCGTCTCCCCCCCCCCAAAAAAAAAATGAGGTACAGAGTACACCCTTCTGTAAACTTAGATCAACTGTGTGATATAAAAGTCTATACCGTGTAGTTGGACCACAAAATGGATTTAATGCCTTATTATTTCCTAATTTTATAAGATCTCATTTCTGTGAAAGTATGACTACTTTTAATTTCCAGACATACATTAATATTAACATTACTGAATATACCAAAACACCTATTTAGTTTATATGTATATTTAGCAACTTGTAGGTTACATAATTTCCAGTTATAAAAAAAGGTTAAATTGTCAGACATGCGAAGAGAAGCATATTTTAACTGCATTATTAAATACCGGATGTTATTTAGAGCTGGTATTCGTTGTTCCTGAGTGATATACCTCGTTCGTAACGCGGAAGGGGGGACTATATATGTTAAATAACCGGAGTTTGAAGAAAGCCATGTCCAGAAGACTGAAGAAGGATGCAGTACTACAGTCGAGTAGACCAGTTCTGATTCCGTCCAAGTGCTTCTCGACTATGGTACAAGGGGCGGAGACGCTAGTTTATGCAAAACTGTCGTTACTCTTTGCTGGACCTGTCCGCTCTGTCAGTTATCCCCTGCTGGTGTCTAGCGCTCCGTGATTGATGCTCCGACTCGAACTCGGTTTGCCTATCGATTAATCTTCTTCTCTCCGGTACAATCCATCGCATCGAAATGACCACAGGCCATAAGACTGTAGGAGATTATTAACGTGTTTTATAAGTATCGAAAGTTTGTATCATACAAAATTTTATTTTATTCGAAATAAATAATGAAAGCACATGCTACATTTTATAGTTTTGAAAGGATTACGCTTAGCAAAGTACGAGTAAGGTCTTATGTTTTACTGAGAATTTTTTTTTACTAATGGCAGAACTATAGATTGGTCCTTCTTTTCAGAATGTGTGTGTCTAAGCAACGTTTGACGGCCCAAGTTTGTTCCCCGTACGGAAATTGTTTATTAAGATAATCAAATATGGTTTTCAGATCGCAGAATCGCTCTTGATGCCAGCTGTAGAGCGACTTGTGGATCTTTCCGATTTGTGGTACCACAATTTAGCAGCTCTCTGCAAGGTGAGTGGACAACTTAATTAATTACTTGCTTTGATGGATGGCTTCATCAGGTTTCTCCCCTTCTTAGTTTATTCCCGTCACTCTTTTCTTAATGGGTATAAGTCACATGACATAGCTAAAACAAGAGTACAGAAAGCGCTTACTGAATAGGTGCTGTTCTACTACTGAGTTCCTCAAAAGAAGTTATTTTTATGCTGTATATTCCATGTGCATTACTGACTGTGCATTCTTATAACCTAATTTCAAGATGTTTACGTGTCAGGAGAATATATATGGCGAATGGAATTTACACATTGATATGCTCATTGAATTCTCATATGCAGGTCGCATTAGGTTTAATGATGATACACGAAAGAGACTCCAACATTTATGAGTAAAAGTAGACTTTAAAGTACAGAAAGATTTCAAATTTAACAAAAACAATATGAAGGCGCCGCGACAAAATTTAGCCCCATTCTGCCACATTGACTTTGATCGGATTCGCTCCCGTTGTTTTGTCGCAGATACATCTGACGACCATAATTAAACTACAAACATGGTAGTTAGCAACGTGTAATTTTGTAGTTATTGACCGATGTTTCAGAGGAGCTAACTGCCTCCACAATAAGCGTGCTACATCCGACAAGACAATCATCTTTATTCTTTTGTCGCAAGGAAATATATCTAATGATGAAACCAGGACTTGTGCCTCGATTTCTTCTTTTTCAAAACGCATATAACACTACACTTCATATGAAATCAGTTGAAATCCTTGCTGTTACCCGTAAGACAGCGACGTGGTCTTGCCATCCTCTGTCATCAAGCAGATGCCACATCGAGTCTGTCATCTGTCCCATATTTGGGCACTTGACACTCGCGACGCTGTCAGCTTCGCGTGCTATATGAAAGCGTCGACTGGAATATCAAAACAGTTAAGTCACTAGCGACGTTTATTTGGCTGTGACTCATTGAATCGGTCTGAAACACTGCTACAAAAAGATTTATGAAAAATATCTGCATATAACTTCTGTCGCATGGCAACGGTTGACTTGTGATGCGGATCTTTAGTTATAACCTTCAGATTTTACTGAGTTATAATAGCTATATCCAAATAATATTCCCTTCAGAACCATGCATGAGATACCCTTTTAACAGCATTGCCCTTTGGAGTCTAAAATTTCTTAGTGTCAGAGCTCACGAACGAAATTATTCCTGTTATTTTTCAACAGTGAGGTTAAGAATGAGTAGGAGCTATAGCGTACTTACTTTTATAGTCTTAGGTTTATAAATCCTGCTTCAACTGCAATGTTTAGCGTCGAATGAATTAGAGGAAGGTAATTACTTGGATGGAGGCCATAATGTAATATTTGAAGGTGCCATCACGACTTTCGTCCTGAGAGACTGAATAAAACCTCAGTGATAATAAGCGGTGAGCTTAAACAGAATTCGCAATTTGTAACTCCCAAGTATTCGTCGGAGTTCTGTTGGTTCCATAGAAAGAGGAAATTGGGCTTCATTACAATCAGCGTACCCCTTTATGCCTGAATATTGCAAAAAGGGGCGGGGGGAATAGGCGAATTACATGTAGCGTACTTTCTACATATTAGTTCAGAACTCTCTGCATTTCACTTCACTTTTCCCACCGTCCGTTTTGTTGGCGATTGAGTTAAATTCTCACCCGCTTGTACACTGTGACAATTAGACGTTTGCTAGAGGTTTATCCCAGCGCCACGGATAAAAGAGCAGGCTAAGAACTACTGTCTAATTAGGTGCCAACTGATTCGATATGTTGATTGCTTCTTAAGTTATACGTATTGACACAGTCTTGAAACTTTCCGATCGCACCTCGTAGAACTGTTTGAAGGAAAGTGAAAATTATGTTCTGGTAAATTAAGTAGCGTTTGTTTGTATTTAACTGGAAATTTGTTATTTCTTCATGTAGTTTCCAGAACTGTAAACATTAGGATAAAATCAGTAATTTTATTCATTGCTTTGTAGTCATGAAACTTGGTTTTTTACTCTGAATTTTTTTTTCATTTTAATTACAGAATAGACGGCTAGTGACTCCTTAAAAATCTGTCTACTTAATGTGATGCAACTGTGGTGTGTTTTCTCTGAGGTAGAAATCGAACTTTTAAATATTACTTAGATAAATTCCACATTTAATTCTGAGATTAAAGCACCTCCCTATAATTATGTAAATAATTTCGGTATAGACTTTAATTCCTTTGACGTTTCACGATGTTCAGTAGGTAGTGACTGGCTATTTATTTTACCCAGTAATAAAGTATTTCCAGAGTCCCAGACATGGTACGACGTTACATCAATAGGCAGTAACTCTTTACTGGAGTTTTGATCACATTACTTCGTTACAGTATCGTCTTACAGCGCCACAAAACCTGACCGTTAAACGAACACAATAAACAATAGATTGTACAAGATTTTAGCTGCAATGCTTCTCAAAGCCAGCTCGTTACAGTTTATGCACAGCGAAAAGAAAACCAAATGATTCCTTTCACAATAATTCTTCTTTATGGCAGAAGGATAGAGATCTTTCAAGAAGTTTCTACCTCGAACAAGCAAACTAGCATTAGTGACGCTGTTAAAAATTAATCTACGTAAACATCTTTAAACGGGTTGCACCATTTACGATACAATTAAAAGTTTTGCTATAGTTTCGGAAGCATTAATTCTTAAATAACTATGCTGTTATGTTCATCATTTATGAAAGTGTTACATAACCTTCCGTTCATATAGTTCTTCTCTTTTCCTTAAGTTTTTCATAATGTACAGACATTTCTACCTGTGTTCTATAGATAGAAATCGACCCCAAGAGGGAACATTAAATGTGATATTATATGACTGAGACGATAGTCTGTCCTCCATAATGGACTGCGAAATTGCCTATAACTCCATAACTACGACAAAATAAAAGTCTTACTAATGGCCTTTATATGGGATCGTGAGATAAAATGCAAAGTGATTAACAAAGTGGGTTTAGGTGGCCCGCATATTCCTTGTGTCTCACATTAAATCTTCCATCTGCTTCAGACACATTACCGTGGACTGCAATGTTATGGCCTTCAGGTCTCGCAAGTTCATCAGACAGATACTCCACCGGTTTTCATTTGTTATTGGTCATAAGAGTTCGGAGATTGTAGGAACTAGTTCGTGTGCATACCAAAGAGGCGCTTCGTAGGAAAGTGAGAAAATGTTCATTCTGTTAATTCAATAATTGTTATCACATCTAAAAGTTCGTGACGATAGTGAGTTAAAAAGTAAAGCTGTCCCACTATACGCCATGTAGGCGCTTGGGGGGGAGTAGAAGTATAGCTCCTACTCATTCTTGACCTCGGCACTAGATGGGGGTGAGTGGTCAGCATCACGCCCCGGCCGGCTTTACCCCCGGACTGTACTGACTGAGCAATCCCGGCTCATGACGATGGTGAGTTATTTGAATAAAAATTTCCTTGGATATTTTCCATCGTCTAGTAAAATAATAAAATAGAAAACGACGTTTCGGGGATGGGGCTCTATCTCCGTCTCCAGGTACCTACTCTGTTGGGCCCAATAGATAGAGCTAATCCCTATCTAGATAGGGATTAGCTATGTCGTTTCAATTCAAATAAGAGAAGCCTGAATTGTTTAACGATCCCGCACGGGAGAGATGAGAAATGCTTAAACAAAATTATGATTGGAAGGCCTAAAGGAAATAGACCAATTGGTAAACCTTGGGGTAAGCTTAAATGGGTGGATAATATTGAAATTGGTCTTAAAGATATGAGGATGTGGACTGGATGCAGATGGACCAGATTCAGTGACGGCGTTTTGTGAACACGGCACTTCATGAAGTTGTCCACCAGAGTTGCTCAGTTTAGGACCAGTGTGCAGGTCTGTCGTTTAATTTTGAATGTATCGGGGCTGTCGAATAGACTAGCGCCTTGACTGAACAGAGATTATGGACACAAGGCAGGCAGCTACTTACATCCAGGAAGACCGCAAATTCTATTTATGTGATTGTACAAGAGAAGAGGTGTGAGGTAATGATAAGGCAGGCGCCATGCCAGCGACACAAAGGAAACCGCCAGCCCTTCAAACAGAAGCCGTTACTCATGAGAACCTATGTCCTTATCAAGACGCCAAGCTGAAGCAATAAATAACAAGTTTCCGTAATGTTTGTATTTTACCGAAACTAGGTAGCACTGACGCGAATATTGATTTGGCTTCGTTTTGCCAGTACGTCATTTCATGGTAGAAAACAAAATCGACGAATCAGGGAGATGCACAATGCAGTGTGCATAGTGGATTTTAAATGTTCCCATAAATAGGAGAATATTAAATGGGTTTAAAGAAATCGTGGTGTGGAAGTGTGGATTGGATTCGACTAGCTTAGAATACGATCCAATGGCGGGTTCCCTAAATGCGGAGACCATCTGAGCTACTATCAGAATCTCAAAGATGACTGGTCCGCAGTGTCAAACTTCTAGTTGAAATCGTTATTGGACAAGTCCACTTTGGAAACCAAAACTACGTAATGTAATAAGAGCATTAAAATCAGTCTTATTTCTCCTAAACTTTGGTTTATCCTTGCATGTCCACACAGCATCAGAACTGTGTGCCTTACATTTCATTTCCAATGCACTCCATAAAATTTATTCTCCATTCTGAACTTCCCAAAAGGTTCTAAGCAAATAATTTCAGTAACATTTGACCTGAAATATTTTTATCAGAGTAGATATTTGAATAATTTAAAACTTCATGGAGCGAAGTCGTTCGTCCGAAAATAATAGGTCAGAATATTACTTGTCTTTTACCAAATCTTAATGTTTCATAAGTGTTAACAACAGTTCGCCATTGGACCTTGCTCAGAACATGAATCCAGTCTACATTATACTTCATTAAGATGATTTTGGTATTATCCTCCCATCCACGTCTCCATCTTCCAACTGACTTCTTTCTTCGAGGTTTTAATATATTATCATATGGACTGTATACCTATAGTCTTTCACTGACCAAAGGATAGGAATACATAGTACTCCATTCAAAATGCAACCATTTTTCACATAAACTACTTCACGCATAAACTAAATGATAAAGCCAATACCTGAAGTCAGTTCGGCCTCAGGTGTAGCGTTTGTCTCTCACAGACAAACACTTCCTGTACCCAGAATTGTTAATAAGCGCTTACGCGTAGTCTCATTTGGTACGCATTGCTAATTACTTCACGAAGACCTGGAAACGTTTTCGATGCCAAGTAATGTTCGAGAATGAAAACTGTTTCCGTTTGTGAATACACCATATTTGAATCCGCACAGCTTTTACGTAAATGGCATGAGCAGCGGCCTAGCAACTAAGACGACGTTGATTCGAGTCACGTGTGCGAGGATGTTACACGAGAGGTGGACCTGCCTCTGATTTTAATTTTTTACGATTGGGTTGCGTTTTAACCCTTTGAAGCCGAAGATCGTCTGAATATTATTTATGAATTCAGTCCGTACCGCGAAGAAAACACTACACCTCACCATTACGAAAATCAGCTGGTTAACCCTTTGAAGCCGAAGATCGTCTGAATATTATTTACGAATCCAGACCGTACCGCGAAGAAAACACTACACCTCACCATTACGAAAATCAGCTGGTTAACCCTTTGAAGCCGAAGGTCGTCTGGTTAACCAGCTGATTTTCGTAATGGTGAGGTGTAGTGTTTTCTTCGCGGTACGGACTGAATTCTTAAATATAATTCAGACGACCTAAGGCTTCAAAGGGTTAATGACACATTCTGTATGAAATACGTCGAGGCAGACAGAAGGGCGGGGAAAGGAGGAACTGTGCTGTGCAAGTGTGAGCAATAAATAAAAACACTATTTTACGTTTATTGGTGAGTATTTATTGCAACTTCGTGATGCGGTGGGATAAAGTTTGGAAAACTGGTTTAATTTTTCTCCCGTTAGGCTATTTGTGATTCCATTAAGATTTTAAACATAAGGGATCACATTGTCACTGGTCTGATATTGGGAAATGAGAGGTCATGACATGATGTTGTGGTGGAGCGGCTTGGAGGTGGACAGGGTCCGATATGTCTCTTCATTCGTGATGTATTTACCCAAAGAAATTGAAACACAAGTAAATATTAGAAAGCTACATAGGTAAATCATTCTTGCGTCATTTATATGGCACTTCAGCGGTTCCCAACCTGTTACACAAGCGCCGTAGAAAGATGCACATTGTTTTCATAATTAAATTAAAACTGAAGAGTTTGAGGTAAATATTGGTGTACGTAGGCACTGTATCATTATATCTGAGTGGAATACGAGCGATATATAAGGTCAGACAAAATGTTATGAGTCTATTCTCAGGTTAAATCTTTTAAATAATGGAATTAAATGTTTTAAATTAGTGGATATGAACACTCCCGTGGACCAGAATCACTTTCTGAGAGGATAGTCGAAACAGTACGCGTATGGTTTTGAACACTTCCTTTACGTATTTCGATTTTCTAATGATGTTTCTAGGTAACAGCTTGTGTTCGTTCCTACAGTTCTGTTAAGAACTGCAGTTCTACTCGTAGATCTGTAATTAGAAAGTAAATAAACTGGAGATAAATTGTATGTTTTTTTTCTGTGATATTCGCACACTACAAATTCTTTGCCGTATTTTGTGTACTGACGTCGACGAACATAGCAGTTTTAAGATATGTCCCAGCGAGTATGTCGGCCCGTCCGCAATATTTTATATATTTGCTTATGGTTTATTAAATTGCCCACGATTATAAATTGCGAATACTTTGATGCAGTTTCATGAAAATTATGGTGATGATAGTGTCATTAAAGGCCACAAAACTTTTGCAAATTTCAATTCCCCGTCATCAGTAATACCAACATTGCAGTTGTGCAAACGAATAAAGCGGAGCGTTATTACCGCAAATTAATTTCAGGTCTACACGTTCCGTTAGGCTATTTCTTGTAGAACGTAAAATAATAATATGGTGGCCGTGTGAAATCTGATTTATTTCGATGAAATTATTAATTGCGTCAACTGTATCGATACAGTGATGCCAGTTATATAGGCCTCGCATCGAGAACCAGGAAATGAACCCAGTCAGATTACAGACCAAAATCTTGTACTATAATCGCTTGCTCGTTCTTTGTTCGAGACCTCTCAGACTAAGTTCTTTAGTGCATGAGTTGAGTTTGTATTATACTTAGTGTATACCATTCTGTATACGTACATTCTGTTTCTGTCTCCAGTAAATTTCAATCAACGTCTTTTTTATAATTTTCGGCACTATAGTCCAGTATTTATAACATGTCACTCTTATTCCTAACACAATTATTATACATGTAGCTTTAAGATAAGAATACACTTGGCTCCAGTCTTTCCTGTTTAAGAAATTGTTAAAAGCATACTTCACTCTACTGGTGACAATCTTCAGCATTTCATTTGCATATCTACGTAACAGATAATATGGGCAAACATGCCCCAAATGCCTACATTTTAAACAAATTTAAAAAGTTTTAATTAGTGATGTTTCAGATGTGGAAGAGATTATTATTAATGGGGCAAATTCATTGTGGATTTAAATAATTTGATACTTAAACGTGACTTTCCGATTCTTTGCTAACCTTTTTGAATGTTACACTGAATGGAGCATCTCGCAAGAAATGCCCGTGTGAGTAAATCGAACGAGTATGTAGAAATTTTGCGCAGTTCTCATTTCTGTAATCAGTTGTATGATTGAATCTGGCAAATATTTGTTCATGTATGTCAACAATTAGATACGTTATCAACAAACAACTTCGATAATCCGCTCAGATCGGCGTGTCCTTAGGAAACACCGATTTAATTATTGAAGAACTATTTGTTAAACCCCACCGAGCGTCTTTTTGTAGGCTACCGAATACATCCCTGTGACGTCATCTACACTTCGAAATTCCCACGCGCAGGGATGGCGAATGTTTCCAATTCCCTGACCAATGCAAAGACACATTGTTTTTTATTCTGTGTGAAATCTGTTTAACAGATAACGCAGTTAACATTACGATGTTTATATTAAAATGCTTTGCTTTTATTTAAAAGACACATTCTAGAAATCTGAGCGACGCGACGAGTAGGATCGGCGTATGACCCCGTGAGACACGTATTTGCCCACATATAATGCAAACTTTTTCCAACCAAAATATGTCCCGAAGGAATCAACTGCGTATTATGCCACCCCCCGTTATTCTGTTATATATTTACCGGCATCTTCCACAAAAAGTTAAAAGTTAAATCGTTTAGTATTTTAAGATATGTATATGCAAAATATCGAATAGTGCAATATTTACTGAAATGCTAAATATAGCTTCAGTTAAGAAGGATTTGCTTATTGTATTAGAAACTATTCAATGAAAATTGTATAAACATAATGTTTTAAAAGTCCTGCAGTTATAAGTTTTTTTTTTAGAATTGGGGTACATATTCATTCAGGTAAATACAGTACAATTGTTAATTTTGTTTTAAAGTTGGGAACCACATCGTGCAAGCCCATATTGGCAAATAATACCCACATTAGTGCCCCTTTTCATCTGAAAAAATACCAGTGGAACTCATCCAGAACTCTTGTATGCTTATGTACGAACACCGAATATTGCGCTAAGGAATTGTTTCAATGTTTTGAGGTAAATATAGTCATTGGCCTTTCCTTTCTTTTAATAAATACCTTCAAGAAAGAAACTCACTATAGTATAGCTCAATAGCAACACAATGTAATTTCCTATTTTTTTTTGTAATATATTTGTTTTATATAACAAAGATTTGTCATCAGTTTCTTCTAATCTACAATACGCTGATATACATTACATACAATGAGTAGGCCTATGATGGAAACAGATCGACTGCAGCCTGTCGTCCGCCTGTACGGACCTGCGCCATCTCACAATGCAGGCCTGCCAACCTGACCATGGCTTTGGCCATAATCCAAAAAAATATTCGTATGGAATACAAATGATTATTAGAATTACAAGTTTTCACGGCGGCGAGTGCGAAAATGGCTGTCCTCTGGGTTATTGCGTCG
>NW_019059831.1:244464-282814 GCF_000696155.1 Zootermopsis nevadensis
TGTAGTCCGCCACAAGTGCTTGTTGTTTCCATCATCAGGGCGATGACGGAGACTGCAAGCACATCTGAAACGTCGGTGAACTTCTGCCAGACTACACAGCGCTGCAAGCTAAAAGGCAGCCATTTTAAATTGATAATTGCTTTGTAAATCATGCACTGTTGATCATATGTAGTGAAAAATATATTTTACAAACAAAAGCATTTCTTTTGGCATTTTTTGCCTTGCTGAAAGTTTTCATTTGCTATATACGAGAACGCTGTTATCAGGAATACGAGGTTCTCACGGCAAAAGCACGTGGTGCTGTGACGTTGAGTAGTTCGGCGGAGTCGATCATATAGCTATCCTCATTCACTTCTACATTGAAGATAGAGGCGATACATTTCTCCGAAACGATTTCCAGGGCGTGAAGGTAAACGTTTTAAAATTAATTTTTATTCAGTCTGTAAATCTTCTAAGCAGGATATTCAGCGCATATGAAAACATCTGACACAGCAGGAAATCTGAATGCTGAAAGTCCATCAGGAATAATGAAATTAAGGGAAACTATGAAAATGCCATTACGCGTATTTTCTTATTATCAAATTTAAACGTCGCTTCAACAGAACACGATCCATTGCCTGATTCTCCGGGCCTTTTAGGGTAACGTAAGATATTAAAATGTTATGCTAATTTTTTAAAGCTAAATTTCTATTGAAAATAACATAACACATTCTGACAACAGGGAACATACTATCTTAACCTTTATGGTTATTGGGCTACATGGTGGCCTCAAATTTTTATGAGGAATGTTTATTAATTTTTCCATCTTTCTGTAGTTCTTATAATAACCTATATTAAGCTTTCTTGATTATTACAGACCGTCTTCACATTCCGAAGTACAAAATGTTTTGTTCAGGGAAAGGTTTCTCAGGCTGGCAGGCCGGACATGACGTTTCATTACAATGCTAGTCGTCAGTTAACTAACTTGCCTTCACTGAACAGACATAGGCGGCTTCGTACTGCCATCGGGATGGGAAAAGGGGACTGGGGGAAAAAAACTGAGTTGAAACAAATACTGAATAGAGGAGGAAAAAGAGTTCAGTTTTATCACATTTATATACTGTACAGTCAATAAAAACATCCACAGCTCCTTATTATTGCAGTATCGTAATTTATTGTTTAATTGATATAAAACTACAAAGATTCGGATAAATTAAAGTATGCCTTTGTATTATTTAGAAGCAAAAGTTTAGGACCAACATTAAAGTGGGTGATGTTGGTGTCATTTCTTATGGGGGGGGGGGGGGGGGGGGGGTGAATTCTGATACAAAGATAAAGTTCTTCAGGAGCAATCACACCAAAATATAGGTACATTCTAAGAGACAGGAAGGTGAAACGTTTAAATATAAACATGTAGGATGAATAATCGAGGTTGTAAAATATGCGTTTATTGAACACACGCAAAAAAGCGCTTAATGGAACAGTGCTTTGGATGGCAGTTAGTCGGTCGAGGTTGTTACGTAACGGTTAAACCGACAGATTATTGAGAAGATTCATTCTAATTTCTTTGCATGTTCTTACTGGGAGTATTTGGGCATTCTGTCTCGGTGCTTCGAACATGTGGATAAGGTAAACAGAGATTTCTCACTGACAGATTTCTTATTAATGGCTGATAGACACAGAGATTTCTTATTAATGGCTGACAGTCACTTAAAATTCTGTTTAAATTCTTCATACAGAACGAACATGTACAGCAGAAGGGTTGTTCTAAAAAGTAGAAATATTCACCACAGATACAGAAGATCAAGTTTAATTGCGCATTTTACAATTGTGTTTAAGATACTTTTCTGAACAACAGAGCAGGAAATAACTGAAGATAATTGAGAATATTTCGTTTTAAACAAAAATAATCAATAGTTGTAGCTGTGCTTTCGTAAAGCAGGGAAAGTATTTTTGACATGCCATGTATTCTGGTACGTGGAGAGCAACGTTTTAGAGGAAGGTAACTATTACATTTATGATTCCAAATTGAATAGGGTACTGAAACCAAACAGAAATCAACAGCTCTGAAGTAGTTTCTTCAGTCTTAGTTATTGAAGAACTAAAATACAGCAATTAGACTGCAGTATAATTGAATATCTACAGCAAACATAATTTATATTTAAATAATCAAAATCAGTGCCTCTTTCTGGTAGCCAAACAAACACCGTTCTACATCCAAAGTTAAATTCACACACACAGAACTACAAAGGAAATTATTATTACAACGAACATAGAAACACGTGGTTTTTGGGAATTCTTTAACAGTTGTTTATAATAATACATCAGTGTACCCCACATGTAAAACCACTAGCATTTAAACATATGAATGCTATGATATCGATCAATCGAAGTTAGAACCCTATGCCTGTCAAGTTTAAGAAGATTAACAAAATCCCTTGAAATGCGTTGAAAAAAAGTATTGCAAGTCTTTAAAATATACATGACATAAAAGACAGTTCTGAAATAAGTAATACTGCAATAAAATTATTTTCTGGAGCAGTGGATATTTTTGTGAAATATTTAAAAACCCCATTTTATAATAATAATAATAATAATAATTATAATCTTTCGATGATGACAACAGAGTCCCATTTTAATCAGGAGACCTCGAACAACGTCCTGTAGCCTACAAAATGTCTGTTATTGTCTGCCACAGAATCTTAATAATAAAACCGACAGCTAGGCCTATAACAATTATAGAAGGAGCCTATTTCTTTGTTCTCTGTCACTGATTTTTCACTAATAGCAAGTAGGTGTCGTTTACCTTCATCTTCCGTTGTGTTGGCAGCGTAGATTACCACTGACCTCACTTCCACTTGCCTCTCTATAGTCTTTTAACAATTTCCTGTGCTGTGGCCACATTTATAAATGTAATGATACAATTTTATTTGCTTACATTTCCTGCAGTTTAGGAGGCTTGGCATGGTGAAATATAAAAGCGCATAGGTAATTTGATAACATCCTTAAGAGACATTTTGTTTTTCAGTCTTTAACAGAAGTAATGCAATACAGTTCACAGTCAGTGTTCCCAGCTCAGCACCCATTCAGCCAAGTATTGAAAGATAATATTTCAATTCGATTCACTTGAAACAGGCGTCAGAGTGCAGTCCCTATAAAGCTTTGTGGCATCTGAAGGTGAAACGCGGGTATTAATTAAAGATGGTTCCAGCTACTCTGGCCGGTGTAGAAGCGATATATTTTGTTTTTTTTGTTTCATTGTGGACATTGTCTCATATCTTTAACTCTAATTTACATCCTTATAGTAATTACTGTAATGTGTTTAAGATGAGATCTATAGGCCTATATGTCCATAGGGCCTGTTGGTAGAAAGCAGTAACTTCTATCAGTGAAATCACGGATTGAAGATACAAATGCCACCTTCAACTGTCAGAATATAAGATTAAAGCAAGAGCTTCATGTGACTTTTTCCCCAGTAGTAATCGGGAATCGAACTGTTTAGCTGAAAGGAGCCGTTATTAGTTTTCGGATGCAATTATTAAACTGCAGATCCCTTCCCGACACCACTTTGCCGCCTGTTGTAGGGAGAACGTCGGGCGAGCAATGACTGTGTCTGTTCTTCTGTTGCCGATCCTCACCGTGGGGGCCCCTTACTGGGTCGTACCTGGAGTCAGGCTTTGTTGAGCGGCGCCTGCTGTAGCTTGCCGACGTCCGGTGCGTGTTGCTCCGACGCCGTCCCCGATCCAATTGAAGAAGACGACGACCCTCCGGACGATGTCGGCGCAAGCCCTAACGTTCCGACACCCCCATTGAGGGCGAAAGGCGTCCCAGCGCCGCTTCCCGCCGCCGCTGCTGCTGCCGCCGCAAAAAAAAATTAGACAAAACGGATGACAGCGGCGTCATTCCCGCCCCCGGAGCCCCTGCGGGGCTCCCCCCGGTGCCCAACCCTGCACCAAATGTTCTCGAATATGTCTCTAGCAGTGACACGTCCCCTGCATTGCCACCCCCCGCCCCCGTCAGGTGTGTGGCTGGTCCATAGAAGCTCCGGTAGAAGTCGTGGTGGGTGGGCCTCGCGTACGTGCCCGCGGGGTGGTGCACGGAATGGTGCAGATGGTGCGTGTGCAGTGGTCCCCTGTTCGCGAGAGGTGAGATCAGTTTCCCTGCCGCAACGGCCGCCGAGTAGAACGCTGAGGTAGACACGGGCGTCGTCAGGTGGTGCACGTCGCTGTCCTTGCTCGCCATGTCTGCGAGTGACCATATCCTGGGCTTACTGGGGTTTGAACCGCTGGCACCGCCTGGGGGTGGCGGTGAGGTGGCCGACGAGGGGTTGGTGCCCAGAAGCCGGGGGTGGTATGCGGGGTGCAGGAGGTGTGATGGTCGCTCAAACAGACACTCGGGCGAATCAGGCCGAGACTCAGACCATTCGCTGCCCGTATCTAGGCCTCCACCGCCCGCCCCAGGGCCGCCGCCCCCACAGTGACCCCGATCCAGGAGCTCCAGCCGGTGGTTTGCCGGTCTGTCTCCGTCCTCGCTGGAGCCCGTGCCGGAGTCCTTCGAGTCTGCAAAAAAACGCCCCCCACACGACTGCATGAAGTTAAATGTGATCGTCAGAGGAAATTCAATCAGTTGTGACGTTGGACATGCATTGCCTTCTCCTATCACAGCTTTCATGTGTATCTCTCCACATTTTATTGTTCATGATTTAATGACAATAATTATAATGTTACTATGACTTTATCCATGTATAATCATTTCATTTAGACAAAGCATGTAAGAAATGGGGCAATTTCCTGTAAATGAATGTCTACATTCATGAGTGTCTTATGACAACACTGGCAAGAGAGTCAGCGGAAGTTAAGAGGTTACACAGGAATTTTACCTCCACGGATCTTAAAAAAATCTAATTTCCTTGACAAGTTTTTAGTGTGGCTTGACTACACTAAGCCTTAAACATGGGTTGCAGAGCGTGCTATGCAATTTTCATTTTCATGTCCTGGGAACAAACTTTCAGATTTTCTGGAAGTTATGGGCCTGATGAACGTGATTTTTAAACCATCAAACGTCCAAAAGCAAAGCAAAACATATCGTCCATTACTTATCGGACGTAAATTATACGTAAATAACAATCCTCGTCTAAAGTTCCCTTTCTTAATATACTTGTGCAAACATAGCCTCAAGATGAAGTATAAATAAAACATTTGAAGACCGAAATGCATAGCCAAAATTCACGAAAATTGCCCAGAATTCTCCGAATAATGTATGCAAAATTTCATAATTAAGGCTGACATTAAAATTCTTGGTCTTTCAATAAATAATGTGAATCTAGAGACATTTTTACATTCTGCATTCCCATCTGGCAACACTGCAAAGATGAGAATTATGAAGACACGCCAAAGCAGCACTGTCGCTTACTGATGTTAGTTACGAATAAGCGAATTGGGTGAGTTACAGGCAAGCGTGTGGAGACAGATGTGGTTGCGTTTAGGTTATGTTTAGTTGCGTTGGTTTGACCTTGTTGGATTCTGTGTGACATATCCAAGTGTATTTACAGACAAGTGTTTTGTGAATTCAGCATCAGAGCGCATCAAGGGATGGACAGTGAGTACATTTTGTATTGGATACGTGTTCTTGCTGAAAATCTAGTTTCACTGTTGATGGTAATCTAAAGAAAATGACAAGCATGTGGTTGTAAAGTAACATTACGTAACACCTGTTATATCGATAATAACGTAAGTAATTAAAGAAGATTCCACTGTTTTCAAATTATGTTAGGGTAACTACAGTCCACAGACCAGTGGAAAATTCCTTGTAGTAATTCGATATACGCGCATGCGCAAGATTTCGCAGTGAGTGACGACCCGTCCTAAAAGAATTCGTTCCACAACCACGGAACAAACAATAGGCTTTTATGTTTTCTAATGGGTATAATTTTAAGATTACCTCACAGTGGCACAGTGATTGAACCTAGAATATCATCACAACTGCTTAATGTTTTCAGTGTGTGTGTAGTAGTGTAACTCTGTGGCGTGTCATACTTCCCACGAACAGAAGCCCTCTAGTCCACCTGATAGTAAACAACCGCCCTCCACCGCATCAGATCCGACTTCACCCCGCAGGGATTTTCTCGTGGCCGGTGGACAGTAGCAGGCTCATACATTTACAAAATGCTGTGGTGTGGATCATCACTGATATTCGAGGGCCAGTTTTCATCCGTCGTGAATACTTGAGACTCCAAAAATAAGCCTAGCATTGTAGCATTTAAACTAATTTGTTCAGGTGTAGCAATTGCCCCATTAGAAGTTCCCCATTGGATTCAAGGATTTATTCCTCTCGTAGACACACGTGGCAGTGCACATGGCTACGTGTTTCGGATTAGAGCATGCGCGGTCTGTTAACGTCGAGTATGCGTAGACCTAAACCTCCACTTCCCCATACGTCTTCATGACTTGAAGCAAAATTAAACACAGGAAGATAACTAACTGTTCAAGTTTGTAAGTTAACTTTTGAGTATCTGCTGAGTATGTTATTTATCTTAGTCCTAATATATTAAATAAGTGACGAGATTATTGTAAGTTTATGTAATGAAATGTTTTGGGAGATACATTCAGATTATTATTGCAGAAGGTAATGAAATGTTTTGGGAGAGACATTCAGATTATTATTGCAGAAGTTTTCACGTGCATTTCGAAAAGAGGAAGGATTTAAAACATTTCTATGTCGTAACAGGCGTGTGTTTTCGGGGAGGGGGGGGAATGAAACATTTAGTCAGCATTAGACAAAACGTTAACGGTCCGAAGCATAAAGCAATAACATTATGTCGTTAGATCCCTTCAAGTATTCTCCACCGTTTCCCAGTTCCCTGCAGAAGTTCTTGGGGCACTCACCAGGGTCCTTGACATTGTCGGCACTCTTTCGCCCGCTGGCGCTGCCATCGTCTTCGTTGTTGTTATCCTCGTCCTCGACGCGATTCCTGGGCTCCCACGTCATCTTGTTCTCCTTCTTGAGCCGACGCCGAGCGTTGGCGAACCACGTGGACACCTGTGTGAGCGTCATCTTGGTGATGATGGCCAGCATTATCTTCTCGCCCTTGGTCGGGTAAGGGTTCTTCTTGTGTTCGTTCAGCCACGCCTTCAGTGTACTCGTAGTCTCTCGCGTTGCATTCTTCCTTCTCGCTCCGTTCAGATCCATGCCGTACCTGAAACCAAGAAAGGAAAATACGCGTTCAGACACAACTGTTCACCTGAAGATGGGAGCACAGATTCCACCAGGACCGGAGTTTCTGACAGGACCTTTTGGCGAGTAATTTCAGATCAGAAGCTGCTGACAAGTGGCTGTGTGGTCCGTCATATTGTCATTTCGGTCGGGCAAGTTCTTAATGGGACTTCGCCATTATAGAGACGCAACTACTGGTTGCATGGTATGAGTGAAATCAGACTGTGTACCAGAAATTCCGGGAAGCATAACATCTGCTGTCTTTCTTCCTTTAACATAGAATGATCTTTCAAATTTGCAAAATTTCGTATAGTGTACGTCGTAACACATTTGGGTGCACTGGCCCTTTTTGGCTTCATCTACAAGGAATTTGAGTAGATGAGTGTAAACTAGTTCCAGCCTTTCAACTATAAATTGTACGTTACAACGGAAGAAATACTTTTAAATAAACACCAAACACAAAGGGTTACTGTAATAAACTGTGACGGATAGTACACGTGTAACGAGAGTGGTCTGTAATTAAAGTCGGTCTGAATGAATTCGTGCGCATGCCCAGTGTGCGTGTGTACAGGAACGTCAGTCAATGATTTACCAAATTATTGATATACAAAATTGCGAGTGTAAATGTTGCTTACGTGAGTAGGCTACTGTCACATGATACAAAGCTTTATAAGCATGTATGCTTTAGTATGTGGATTATCATCTTGACTCAATATCTGAGCCCAGGAATTTTCTAATGTCTGTGCTCTGTATCCTTGGGCAGGCCATCCAATGCTCAGGTCGAAGGCCGGGAGTAAACACACGAAAATCCTCGATCAGGAATTTCTGATCTTCGGACGGAGAATTGATTTGTGGATTTCCTAATACAAAGCAGATGTTCTAAGAGCAACTTTGAGTGATTTTACTGTTGTATTGACACTACTTTATTTCGTGTAGGTGCAAATGGTCGAATGTGAGCAAGCCTGCAGTGGGGGGTAATCAGAATTTGGTTGTCGTTAAACTGGCAGGAGCGTCAATGGAAATTTGAAGTGTTACGATAATCAGAATTTGGCTCTCGTTAAACTGGCAGGCGCGTCAATGGAAATTTGAAGTGTTACGAATACTTCATAGCGGAATTCGTGTGTATGCATGTATTGATGTTTGCGTACAGATTCCAGCAGCAGTTGACATACGACAATATGCAAATGCCTTGAAACGGGTTTGTTATGCCGACATGACACGTCCTGTGTTAACACGGAGAAACCAATCCTTTGCCATTCTGGTTCCTCAACATCAGCCAATCAGATTATTTCTTTCTGATCCCTCTACTTCGTATTTTTCCCTTGAAACTTACCCCATGCATAAAACTGCCAACTATCTCTCTTTTTTTACCGTCCTCACCATTATAGGGAAGGACTTAAGCCCTGATCAAAGATTAAACTTTTGGAACTGCACTGCTGAATCAACGAGTTCGAAATTAAATTTTCCTCCCATTTCGCTTCTACTAGTACTACTTAGAAGTTTTTTTTTTTACTGTCTTGCCCTTGCGTCTGTTAAGTGGGTGGACGAGATAGGCTTGGGAGGGCGGGTTGAAGGAAGATGAGAATACAAGCTATGACGACGAAGGTATAAAGACACGCTTGCTGAATCAGGAGACAACTAAAAGGAGGAAGAGGCTGTGAGTTCGGGGTGGCAGGGGCACTTGTAAGTCGCTGGAGCGATCAGAGGGCCTGGGAAAGAACATCGCAGCTGCAAGCGAACATGGTGGAGGGAGCAGTTTCGCTGCAGGAAAACGAAGAGAGACGAGAAAGGGCAAAAAGGAAGTTTTAAGAGGATGAAAACCTTTGCACCGAGAGTAAGGGGAGGGGGGAAGGAAAGAAAATATCTAGATCGAAGTAAATACGATCTGGCAACTTAAGAAGGAATGAAGCAGTTTCAAAAATTAATCAGGAGTCAGATACAGGGTGTTTAAAAACAAAATGAATTGGTAAACTCAAATTTGGAGCAGGTGTATTCAAGTAGGATTTAATGTTTTCACGGCGGCAAGTATGAAAATGTCTGTTTTTTAGGGTGATGATAATGGAGGCAGCAAGGACCTCTGAAACGTTGTTAAACACAAGCAAATTACATGGCGGTACAACACAGAAGACAGCCATCTTTAAGTGTTCTTAATTTCAATGGATGTTACGGGTAAGACGATTGGGGTTTGCTTTCGGGCAGGTTAGGATTTTACTCGCAATGTCAACACCGGTTCAGCGGCTAGGAGGCTTTCCTATCAGATTGTTGCGTAAATCGGATAAGAGGTTGAACGTTCACCTCCATCCAGCGCGGAAGAAAGTACGTGGAGATACACACACTCTCGCTCCCACATGCGTCTGCATGGGGTGATTAGTTAAGCATCAGACACAACTTGAACTTCATACCGCAAATTGTGTACAGAGTTAGCATCATTTATTCCAAATGAACTTCCAATGTTGCCTTTAGCGAAAAGGTTTTACAACTTTTGTTCCTGTTGTAACTGAATTACTTTGCTTGGGTTTCTCACTTTCTGAACTCAGGGATGGCAACATTACATACATTGTATTTCATTGTGACACGCTCAAAGATGTCGGGTTTCCACGGTGCTTCAAGTTTGTTTGGGGTGACGGTAATATAAAAACGTATCGGACAGGTTAAAAATATTGGAATCCTCTTGAATTGAGGTCGACCGCGAGGACAGAGGAGACGGATTGATTTCAGAAGTATACGCCCCGCCTCTTCCCGCCCCTTTCAGATAACAACTCTTCTCCCTGTAAAATTGTGTCCCTGGTTCACACCTAGCAGAACGAGCAGACCAGTAGGTAAATAGCGTAAGCTGATAAGAGGAACATCACGACACTTAAAACCATGTTATTCGAAGATCCACAACCCATCATATCGATAAGTATTAACCTATTATATCTACATTACTCATAGTGCTCAAACTGAATGCAAATAGGGGGAGGTCCTCCCCATCCGCCAGTCTTCCAGTACTACTGAATGGGTGCGGATAAACCTTCGTATTGAGTCCACACTAAAATTCGTCAGATGCGTTCTATTTCTCGTTCATAACGGTCCTGTGTGACTCCTACTTTATGTGGATGTCATATCTACCATTGCCAATCTTTCTTTTTTTCAAAAATATCCCTTCTGAGGTGCCTGCTAGACCAGTGGTATTCAACCTAGGGTACGCGAATACTTAGGGGGTACATGAAACACTGAATAATCAGTAATGTAATTTATTTAATTTATTTTAGATGTAGATTATATACTATGTATAACTTGAATTAAACACCAACAACTTTGGGGGTACAAAGTTGAAGAGAAATTATATCTGGGGGTACGGAACAAGAAAAGTTTGAACACCACTGTGCTAAACCATACTAAAGTGTACTGTTATTTGACACATTAGTGCGACTAATGTTTAACGAAATGCTAATAAAATAATGAATTGTGTGCACTGTGGTATCTGTAGTGAAAATGATACTCCACAAAAATATTCTCTCACGTTCCTCTTTGCTTTTGTTTATTTTATTTGTATTTATGAATTTGTTTCTGTTCGATGCTGGAAGATGGTTTGAATTACATTGAAAACTAAAACTTGAACGTCCTTGAATATGGTTTATTTATTATTGTTGCTATTCGGTGCTATTTTTCCTCTGTGGAACAGGTCCGCCAACGGGCACTGTGTCCATTCCCCAGATACATTGGTCTAATACTGACACTGGAAAACGGAAGGTCTCGGGAAAAAAAACGTGTTCTGGTGCCACACGTGGAATTACCGGTCGCGAACTCGGACCTCGGCGGTGAGACACCGGCGCCTGAGCAGGATTTAAACCCATAATCCTTGAATTGTAGTTAACATCAGCAGCGATCTAACATAGGCCTAATCAGCCGTCATATTTGGTCTGTAGGCCAGGAAAGATCTCTGGAATCTGTTGTGTGGCGCATAAGAGCGCTGGCACGAATACAGAACAGCAGTTGATCCGTGACGCCGGCGCTACAGATAACGTCAGAGACGGAATTTAAATTTTATACGCCTGTATACGCTGTTATCTACCTTTCTGTTTTGTATTAAAAAATTGTGCTGATGTAAGTGCAGAATCGGAGAGTTAATAAAAACTGTCGCGCTATACGTCTGGCATATACACCATACAAACATTTCCATTTGAATACATGCTTCGTTTATTTAAGCTCACAGAGCGATGGATTTTCAGTTGAAAACTCATCCCCCCCCCCACACACACACACACCTCTCTTCAGTAGGGGCAGGAACATCACTGTTTGCCAAAGGCATTAATGGCGTTCTGCAGTCATTTTAAAATCCACGAAAGGGGATTAAAAAATCAGAGTGGAGGCATGTTTCCAATGATAACACCGTGCACGCCCGTCCCTCTCTAACCCTCTCACTGCCTCGCAGCCCTTCTGTGTGTTTGTACATTCCGGGACACGTAAATTGGACAGATTTCTCTTTTATGGAGCTGCAGTAGACGCCAGAGGTTTTGGTTTCCTGTTTATTATTTCATCCCTCTTAAACAGAGTTATGGTTTTCTTACACGCCACTCACAGTTTCTTGATTAAGATACAAATTTACATTATGGCACATCAGATCAAGGAGGATGAGATGGGCGGGACATATAGCACGCTTGGGAAATATTAAAATTTGCATAGAGCATTGGGTTGGAAAAGCTGAAGCGAAGAGAGACCACTAAGGAGAACTAAGCAAGGATGGGAGTTTAATATTAAGATGTATATTAATAAAATGGAATCCGAGGCTATTGGGTGCATTCATCGAGCTCGCACTGGTTAAAGAGACAGGTTCTTGTGATGATAGTAATGTACCTTCGGATTCCGTAAAAGACTGGGACTTTCTTGACTAAGTAACTATTATCTTCTCAAGAAGGACTGTTTCAAGGGGTTTACAGACCTGGATTCACCTAGGGCAGAGGTTCCCAAAGTGTGGGATATTAGAGTTTTTTAAATTAAATGCATTGAATAATATATACTAAATTATAAAAAATGTCTACTCATAGCTAAATTTTATGTCAAATCTGTTTGCTTGCACTTGTTCTGGAAGGGGGGCGTGAAATTTATGGAATGTTGAAAGGGGGGGCGCAAGGTATAAAAGTTTGGGAACCTCTGACCTAGGGAATCCCTGACTAAAACTGTTGCTCGTGTAACTCACTCGTTCGGGCCTACCGACTATTTGATTCGACTTTCCCAACTATGCAAATAAAACCCAATATTTCAGAAGAGTGTATCATACTTCCATATAGTTGTACTATATCTGTTCTGCGCCGAAACTCTCTACAATTCAGATTCTGTCACATTTCACACCGCTCAGGTCATTTAATTCATCCGGACCGGCTGACGTCCCAGAGCCGTCAATGTATGCCGCTTGATTAAAGCCTAATAAATATTAAAAACTATTTACTATTCTTAGGCACGTATTTTTATCCAATGAACATGAAGATGAATGTAAATGATATTTAAACATTTGTTTCCTGCCTCCAAGAAAGTGTGTAGTGCTACCAACATGTAGCCTGTTCGAGAGGTAGCCGTGTCACGTGTCAAGCCTGACAAAGGCATTCCGTGATTTCTATAAATTTGTCCAGGCAAGTGTCAGTAATAGGCCCTTAAATGACCGACCACCTGCTTCCAAATGCTGACCTACTTGTCATTGGCGACAATCTTTTCTCTTTCATCGTCATATAAAACCTTCAGTTACAGCAGTGTAAGACGCTTTTGTATTCAATCTCGTGGCTTTTATTGTTATTATTTACTGGAATACTTTCATCACTTTACGTATTTTACGTTGTCTCCGTATGCAGATTACTGTATTGATCTAAGAGGTACATTTTCATTTAAAACGGAAATATTTGAAATGTTCATAAATATTTAATTACCGCTGGTTTATACCTAATGCTCAAGTATTCTCTAGAGGCTGTAAAAGAGGGAGATGAAAGAAATTGCAATAAAGACCTTCATATTTTGCTTTTCAACTGATGTTGTTAGGGGCAGGCCTTGAAGGAAATATATCAAAATGTGTCTTTCGAGAAACTGGGTATAAAGAGTGTGGTGCACTGGATAGAATAGGCTCAGAATATGGTTCAGTGACTGGATTCTATGAACACAGTTTTGAACATTTAGATTCCACAAAGGCGCGAGAAAGTTGTTGACCGCCTGAGTATGAACTTCATAATATAGACCTGCACTAACGGCCAAATAGAATTTCCTTTGTACTAGGAGGAAGGCTATATTGCCCACAACAGGCCTGTACAGTATATGCTGAATTTTCGGACAGTGTAGATTTTGTGGCGAGAATATTATCATCGGCGCTTCTGCCAAAGATGAAATTTAATCCTTTGTCGGCCCACTTTTGGTCCAGCCATCGTATTTTATTAATAGGGGGCATTAATATAAGCCAAGATAGCAGTAAAACGGTATTAGACACCAACAGACTGGTGACGTTTGCAGTGTGGACAGATAAAGATGTATCTAATTGCAAGAAGAAGCCGGTATTCGTAGTTAGAAAACATATTCTGCAGCTACGTTTAGGTTCTGATTAATTGTTTGTGCGAAGTTTATTTAATGAATACATAATTCGGAGTTGATTATTTAACTTCTCATTCCTGAAATTATGTGACGGATGGTAAGGGGGGAATATAAAAAACCTGCCTTCTGGAAACATGAACATTACCAACCAACCACGAAAGGTATTAGGTTAGCTAAAATACCTTGGTCCATAGGCCTGTATGCCCGCTATAATACATTATATGTAGCACCTATTATAACATAATTTATCAAGCATACAGTAAATACGCAAGAATGGCAGTCTACTTAACAGGAAGCAGTACCTACTAGCAACATGTTGCTAGTTCGACGATGGACAAGTCCCAGAAAACAAGTACACAAGTCTGGGACTGGGACTGGGACACCGCCACCTGATTTTCCAAAGCTGAAGGTCCAGTTTTACCGAAAACTGGTTGTAACATGTGTGTCGACTGTTTCTGTGATCGTATTATCAGTACGTTACCATGGAGATTGCTAATCGGAGCGTACCTTCGCCCGGCCTGAGCCATGCCAACTTGTGTGTTGTTTCCACGTCATGGGTAATGCGGTTGTGTGTGGAGGTGGTATTCATCAGGCACCCACTAACACCCGCTAGTCCCCTATCCCGCTGTAAACATGCGAGCCATAACGACGTTTCATTATTGTTATTATTTACTGGAATACTTTCATCACTTTACGTATTTTACGTTGTCTCCGTATGCAGATTACTGTATTGATCTAAGAGGTACATTTTCATTTAAAACGGAAATATTTGAAATGTTCATAAATATTTAATTACCGCTGGTTTATACCTAATGCTCAAGTATTCTCTAGAGGCTGTAAAAGAGGGAGATGAAAGAAATTGCAATAAAGACCTTCATATTTTGCTTATCAACTGATGTTGTTAGGGGCAGGCCTTGAAGGAAATATATCAAAATGTGTCTTTCGAGAAACTGGGTATAAAGAGTGTGGTGCACTGGATAGAATAGGCTCAGAATATGGTTCAGTGACTGGATTCTATGAACACAGTTTTGAACATTTAGATTCCACAAAGGCGCGAGAAAGTTGTTGACCGCCTGAGTATGAACTTCATAATATAGACCTGCACTAACGGCCAAATAGAATTTCCTTTGTACTAGGAGGAAGGCTATATTGCCCACAACAGGCCTGTACAGTATATGCTGAATTTTCGGACAGTGTAGATTTTGTGGCGAGAATATTATCATCGGCGCTTCTGCCAAAGATGAAATTTAATCCTTTGTCGGCCCACTTTTGGTCCAGCCATCGTATTTTATTAATAGGGGGCATTAATATAAGCCAAGATAGCAGTAAAACGGTATTAGACACCAACAGACTGGTGACGTTTGCAGTGTGGACAGATAAAGATGTATCTAATTGCAAGAAGAAGCCGGTATTCGTAGTTAGAAAACATATTCTGCAGCTACGTTTAGGTTCTGATTAATTGTTTGTGCGAAGTTTATTTAATGAATACATAATTCGGAGTTGATTATTTAACTTCTCATTCCTGAAATTATGTGACGGATGGAAACATGAACATTACCACCCAACCACGAAAGGTATTAGGTTAGCTAAAATACCTTGGTCCATAGGCCTGTATGCCCGCTATAATACATTATATGTAGCACCTATTATAACATAATTTATCAAGCATACAGTAAATACGCAAGAATGGCAGTCTACTTAACAGGAAGCAGTACCTACTAGCAACATGTTGCTAGTTCGACGATGGACAAGTCCCAGAAAACAAGTACACAAGTCTGGGACTGGGACTTTGACACCGCCACCTGATTTTCCAAAGCTGAAGGTCCAGTTTTACCGAAAACTGGTTGTAACATGTGTGTCGACTGTTTCTGTGATCGTATTATCAGTACGTTACCATGGAGATTGCTAATCGGAGCGTACCTTCGCCCGGCCTGAGCCATGCCAACTTGTGTGTTGTTTCCACGTCATGGGTAATGCGGTTGTGTGTGGAGGTGGTATTCATCAGGCACCCACTAACACCCGCTAGTCCCCTATCCCGCTGTAAACATGCGAGCCATAACGACGTTTCATCACAGAAATTTAACACTCGCTCTCACGTTCATTCTTACGGAACAGTTCAATTTCGCTGTCTTATAATTTAATTATTCATGTGATTATTGCAATTTCATTAAACCACTATCTCTTGCGTGCAACACGGAGCTGGTTGGTTTAGCGATGGAGACCTATCCTTAAATCAAGATGGTTCCGTATCAGAATCACTGTCGGTTTTCGTTGTTTAACTCAGTCTCGCCTAACAAATACCCGGACAGTAAATATATATATTTATAGTGAAACAAATTTATTAACAATATTCGGAAGGAGTAGCCATGGAGTACACATATTTCCATACTCGTATGAATTTTTAAATCGTATGTCTTCTTGTTCATATACTGCAAATTGAATTTAATTAAATTTTCACCGTATAAAAAATCATTCTTTTTAAAAAAGTTGTAGAATTTAATTTAGGCCCTTATTTTATGTTAAGTGAGTGTACGATGAGTCGCTTATGAAATAATTCGTTCAGTTAATTGATCTTTACATAAAATATACGTTATATAATGTAGGTATGAATAAAGGTTAAATTAGCTCAGCAATGTTTAGACAAGACAAAAAAAATAGCCTGTTAAGTAGTTTAAAACCGTTCAGTAAATTGACAGTTAAAACCTGACGAAATTCCGACCTCACTTTTATGAGTTCAGTTCTGGCACATAACTCATAATAGGCGTGCTTGTTACAAATGGGATACACACCGATACGTCCGATAAACACACTACATTATAACTATTACAGGAACTGTGTAGTGCCTTCCCCCGGCTTCTGTTACAACATACGGGCCTTTGATTCATTACTACTGTATGTAAACAAGTTAATTAATCATTTACAGGTAAGTTGATTTTGTCAAGTTTCGATCAGCTTACGGAGGACTGCTGCAATGTGACTTATTCCTTCTAGTGTTAGAACACGCGTTGCTCTTAACGTGTTACGGGTTTCATGACAAACAACGGAATTCAGATACGAAGAGAATACTTCACTTCCTGCAGGGTATGAATTTTAAAGCCTCCTTCACTTTATTGCACTGAAACACCTGCTAGTTTTATAAGCAGTCGGTATGTGGGATGGAGCTCGATAGCTGGCGTGTTTAAAATTTTAATTCACTTTGCTACGCCTTCTGCTCTGTTTCCAGAACAAGGGCAACTTACCTGTGCTCCACACACGTCAATATACGTAACCGTGACAGTAAATCTAAATCTTCCAAGATAGTTCCTAACAAAACCCACCATTGGACAAGATCCTGAGCCAGCTTAATCTACCTTCAATCCTCAGATAATGTTTTAATACTGGTATTATTCTTCAACCTCCTTACCGTCTACCAAATGCCCGCATTCCCAGAGATTTAGCATGCCGACTATATATCCAGTCTATTGTAGATCCGTAGATTTTACTACTCGTACAATAACGGACCATGCAGGTATAAGTCATAAATTCCCTTTGTTTATGAACCTAATATCTTATAGTCTACTGCTAACTTTGTCCCTCTGAGATCCCTAAATGCTTTATTTTCAAACACTTGTAATTTAGGTTCTTCCCTTAAAGTAAGAGACCATGTTTCACACTCATAAAACAGTGGACGAGGATTATAAGACTGTGGATGTAGGACCTAGTGTTAATAAATCAGGCTCACATCCTAATAGTTTCCAGACAGTCCAAATAGGCCTGTGGAAATGAGATATTTAATATGTCTTGATGTTTATTACAGAGCAAGTTCTGGTTTCAGACCAATATTTACATAGTCTAACAATATCTATTTTTAATTGTAGACGGTAAACTTAGATTTTATATTAACAACTTTCTTCTCTGTAAGATACTGCAATTGCGTCATATTGTGGTTCGTATATTAAAATATATATTAAAAGTTTACAGTCACTCACAATTATAATAATAATAAAATAATATCTTTACCGTTTCTTGTTTTGTTGCACTATCATTAGTCCTTACTAGGTTTATATTTTGTATTTTGTGTTGGCATCATTTTGTGACCAAGAAGCAATATCCCACTCGTAGTATGTGAACGGAGAACACTGAACTGTACAGGATTGGGGCTGGTAACTGACGTTATAAATCAGTAAAATGGTGATAGGTTTATACAGCATACACCCGTCGATGGCTGAATGTAGCCGAAACTAGTAGTGTATTTAAATGATGTTTTAAATCTTTTAATACTATTTTATTATTATTATAATTGTGAGTGACTGTAAACTTTTAATATATATTTTAATTTCTTCTCTGTTATTAAATCGACTTCTGTCACTGTAAATTGATTTCGTCTCCAATAGGATGTCGAATTAATCTTACATTCACATCTAATGCAGAGATGCAGAATGTGTTATTTACTTGGGAAAACTTCTTTGCCTTTACTTCTGCGCGTATAAAATACATGTTCAGGAAGCGATGTGATAACTGAATCTGTCTATTAAAACTTAGTGTACATTTCTAAACACTCCCCACGATCCATTATCCTCAGGGGTTCCTTTTAACAATAAATATTCCAGGAAATTATTACTCTTTAAAACAATTTTATTTATTAGATATAATTGTTTTGTTTTCAGTACGAATTCTATGAACCTTAGACGTTCCGATATGTCACGCTTCTGTTTACTAGAAAGGTTTTCTTAGTTACATAAATGTTTCAAGCTCCATTATGATGCCTTTGTTGTAATGAGTGACAGTTAACTGTGCAGATCTGATGATGATGTTCAAAAGTTTCGAGACGCATTTCGAAATGTTTAATGACGCTAATAAATTGTTGTTAGCCCTGTTGGGTGTCTTCGTGAGGGGACAAAGGACTGTAACTCAGATAATGAGTGGCTTTCCCGCGGTACTGTTGCGGCCTGAAGCCCGCCACTAACGATTTTTAAATAGCGGTCCCCATAAGAAGCCACCTCGCCATACCATAACCAACATCCGTGGCACTCACCACTGTTCTTGTTGTGGGGTGGCAGGCCTTAAAATAGGGGTCAGTTTGGGCCAGAGTAGGACTAGTAATAATAACGACCACACGCTGCCGTCCGGTGTTAACCCTTCCCATGCTATGCATATCTTTCGAGTACAAGCAGTGACCAACATGGTATGATCTATTTTTTTTATTTGGCATTCGCTGAAATAAAAATGTATGTCCCAACAGTTCGTGCCAAATAATCGTGACCTTTCAACGATAGAATTCGTGTGTTATCATCTAAAAAAACAGACGAAGACTTCTGCAAGTAATAATCAACATTGAAAGGAAAACTGGGGGAATGTACCATCGCGGTTGTTAAGAGAGTTTTAGACTCCTCTTCTTCTTCTTTTTATTTTCAAGGCCTGTCCAACCAGATTCAGAATAACATGGAGTAGAAAATATGCCCATGGCGTAATAATTCTGGCGCGTTTGCCAGAATATGATCTTCGGCCGTGGCGAATGGCGCTAGTGACTTTTGAGTTCTCTGGAGTCAATTGCCCTTGCCCTTCCTAGAGCATGTCTGGTTGGGTTATGATGGCATAACGGATGATCACCATGGGGAATCCCCCACGCGGTTGCGCAGATTGTGGGTATTCCCCACCCGAACATTTCCGCACGCAAAACCGCACATACGTCTTCATGTAATTCAAGACAGACCGCTGAAAACCACAACATGGGATTCGAACTCGGTCAGTTTTCGAGCTGCGGAAAACCACGTATCTTAAGCGGCGAAGCCACCGTTTCGGAATTTCTGTTGTTGTTGTTGTCACTGTCGTCGTCGTTTTGTTGATGTTGTTAGGGCTGTGTTTGTCGTGCTGCGAGATTCAGTAATTATACCTATGGCACTCTAAACTTGTTAGGTCTTCCATATTTCATTGTCCGAGTGAAGTTCCTGCCGTAATTTCTCAGCCCTAAAACTGGTTTCATTATTGCGTGGACCCCGTTCTTCTATAAACTTAGAACAATCTTAGCAGAAGCAGCTCCTTCAACCATCCATCATCCAAGTTTCCCCATACAAAAGACAGAGACAGACCGGAGGTTCATCAAGTGGCGTCTTATTAACCCACCGAGTGCCACCACCAACTGCCTAATTCTACGCTTCATCTATTTGTTTCCAAAATTTGTAGCCTCCATTCAGTCTGAAACGTGGCTTGCGGGAAAAATTCGGGCCTTGAAAATATTTACAGAGCTCCCATGTTTAATCCTTTCGCGCTGGTCTGTATTAAGCACGTTCGCAACGAAATTACAAAAAATGTGCCTATCTGCCTCTTCATCCGTTATGTAACAACGCGAGAACGGCTGGACGGATTCACATGAAATTTTATAAACATTCCAATAATAGTTCAAATTGAGAGACAGGAAGGGGCAGAAGCGATTGGCAGGCTGCGTGGGAATTTTCCGCGTAAGAAATCCTGGCACGAGGAATCCCGAGCCACGTGGTTGATCTCCGGGGAATCACTCGTGATGACGTGATCAGACAGCCAGGCAAGAGCTAGACACAGCAAATCGACAAAATTAATTTGAGCGTCTTAAAAAAAGAAAAGTTTTCGTCTATTGGACCAGAGGAACTCAATCAAAGCTGAGCAAAGAAATGTTCGTGTAGACTCAAGTGTCAAATTCAGTCTTTAACCGAGGTCTCTTCTAAGAAAATGTACACATACTGGCAAGTACAAAAACCGTGAAGCAGCAATCATAATACCAAAACTACAAGAACCTAACTTTATTGAACAAAATCTTTCCTGAGAAGCTGATTTCCGCTCACTCAGTTGAGTCTTTTATGTAACACGAAGTTTCACTACCGTGTTTACAAAACTTCGCCACTAGGTCCTATTCTGAGCCAGTTGAATCTAGAGAACACCTTTACACCGTAGTTTAAGACCCATCCATTTTAATATCTAACACGTATGTATTTCAACTGGCCTAGTCCGTTCAGCTTTTCCGACAACTATGAAGCTCCTTATTTTATAATTTTCTCCATTTTATTCTTATTACGTCCTTCCTAGGTCCAAATATTCTCATTAGCACGATGTTCTCGTTAACGCTCTGGGTTGGAGACAAAGTTTCACACCCATACAAAACAACAGATACTATTATAAATGCATACCGGTATTTGAACTCTTACGTGTTTAGTTAAGGTAGGAAGACAACGTGTCTACCAGAGTAATATTAAGTATTTTAATCGCCGGAGAAGGTTTTATCACTTATAGTCGATTTGAAAGCTGCTTCTTAAACCACCTGTTAAGTTAGAGTTTTGAGTATTTGGATCAGACATATTAATTCCATTGCCTGTTTCTCACAACGTTTAATCAGGGAGTTCCCAGAAGGCTATGTAGAACCCATTCTATTTGCAAAGTTATGACCTTAAATGGGTTATATTTTATTCCCGAGGTAGTCTAACGTTGTACCACGCCCTGGGAATGGTATGTCTAACTTGTGCAGTCTGGGCATTACATTACATTACGTACGCTAGGATAGTAATGTCGAGGTGAAATACAGTATAACAGCTGTTTTACGGATAGCAAGAAGATACACGAAGAAATGAGAAAGACCTGTCAAAATAAAGACCGAATCAGGATTAAAACCGAAGTTCAGGTCTACAGAGAAATGGGTCTGCCACGTAGACAGAATGTCGAGATTCCTTCCTCCCTCTGGTAATGGTAAAACACACACCGACTAGAACAAGAGATGAAGAGAGTATTTTGCAACTTAGGCAATAACAAACGGCGTAGCTGCATGACAGCTTTATAACAGTGTCGATTCAATTTTCTGTCGTTCTGCAAAGAATATGCTAAATTTGAAATTCCAGCTCAAAAGAACATTATCATTTTCTATTGTAACTTCACCAGATATTATGTTAATAAAATGTAAGGAAGTGGGATGGGAAACACGTTTAGCATGCAAAATGCTTTCAAAGTTTTTACTGAAGTCTGCACAGAAGTGGAGGGCCGAGGTGTAGATGAGATGAAAAATGTAATCTCAAATAAATTAAAATGGTTCATTGTGAGGTCGGAGGTAGGGATCTCATGAACACGGTGAAGTGCCTCCGGTTCCAGCAAAGGGAGGCATGGCGAATGTCAGCATTTTAAGAAGTAGTCTGATCTTTCAATTATCATTACGACAGTGGTGACAAGAACATTTGTTTTTATAGACGTTTAGCATGCATAAGTATAAAAGAAATTGTTGCATTTTGGTGGAATTCGCGATAGAAATTTGGAACCTGGTAGACCATAACACAGATGGAATAATATGGAAATATTTTGTTACGATACGATTTATTTTGCCGAAGGGGAGTTACGTATTGCTTCAGTGCGTGTTACTTTGATGTGAAGGCAGTGGATTAGGCAGTGCCACAGCTTTGTCAGCCATGTACACGGATTTGCCTAGTATACAGGCTGAAGAGTAAGACGAGGGTTGGTAAGGAGTTGCTTGGTTCCTGAAAATAATTAGTTTTCGAAATGAGGCAGGGATGACGCTTCAATCCACTGAAGTACACGCCGCAGGTGTAACAAAACAACCCGAAGATCTTGAGCGTACCCAACAGGGTGTTCCCATGCCAGGACGACTTTCTTCTGTTAAATTCAAATCGTCGAGGTGATTCGGTGACGTCAAATGTTGTAAGCCGTTCCTATGCTTATTTAAAGACGCTTTATTAAGGCAGTGGCCGTCGTTTGTTATATGTCCCTTTACCCCGTTTACCTTGAACGTGAGGAAATCCACGAGAAACCTCATGTTCGGGTCGAAAATTCAAACCGCGGTCTCCCGAATACGGGGCAAGACTACTAACCTTTGTTTGGTATTGCTTATCACTGATGCTGTTGAAAGGTAAATCGTCCGAATAAAATACCTGGCACAATGACTGTTTAGAGCACCGTAAAACACGAAACTCATTTCTGTGCAACAAACATCAGAAGTCAGAAAACTGTGTTCACTTAAGATTTGTCCCCAAGAAGGAGTTTAGAAGGTGTATTCAGAGACGTCACACAAACTGACTTGTCTTTCTTGAAAATGTGATAGTTGATGAACATTTTAAAGGAATTCTCTGCCATTAATGTAAACACCGAAAATTTATGCTGTACTCAAAATTACACCAATGAAACGTATCCTGTGCCACTTTAATCCAGCCCACGCCTACGCACATTATTTGATCATCAACTTTAATATTATCTTCCCATCTGCGTGAAGATTGAGAAAGAAGTCTCTTTCCTTTCGCTTCAGACTTTTGCACCAAAGTGTTGTATGAACATTTCTCATCACTCCCTCGTCAGGAATTTAGGCCTGAAAACTCTTACAGAGATGCAGGTAGCAATGAACATTATCGCTGCCAGCGATCCAGTCTGCTAACTTATTGAGGAATCAGAGGGAACAAAGGAAAAGTCTACCATTTAAAAACGCAAGCCAACAACAACTACTTGTAAGGTAGTATATTTGCGTCATATTGTGAATTAGGTTAATACTTGCTAGGGCACAAAATTAAATCAGAAGTTCTCCACCGTGTAGTAGACTCTTCCAACTTCCCCGTGACAATCCAGTCAAGGTCACTAGGCTCCTGATCACGTCATTTGCGCAAAATCTGTCCAGATACGAAAATGGTGAAGTCACGTGCAGAACATGTGTTCATTCTCGAACATTACTTCGCATCGAAATTGTTCGCTGCTGTTCGTGAAGCATATGATGACTGCAAACAACATTTTGGGGACAAAGGAAATGTTTGTCTGTGACAAGTACTCATCTAGCGACAAATCATCTGAAATTACGATCGAACAAGTCCGTCAGCTGCAAAAACGGGATAAGGCTGCAAGAATTCAATACTGTCATTGGTTTCTTCGTGTTGTGGGTGAAGGTGTCCATGTGTAGAAGGAGAATTCTGTATTTGCTGAGAGTGTTGCATCAAATGTCGACAGAAAGAAAGCCAAACCCCTAAGAATTTAATTAAATTACAGGGGAAATTCAAATAAATATGTTATTCACATCAGAACATTTTGTATTAATTAAATGAAAGGGAAGACAGCATGCCTATAATACTATATTTCTACCAATTAACTTAGATAATTCACAGAATGTTGGATAAATATCATAAAACACTGTATATGTAACCTGCATAAGGATCATTAATGGAACGAGATGATCACATGAATGGTTGCACATCGTGGGTTTGTTAGAGTGGGCATCGATTATTAGTTACCAGTCTCTTGAATAAAACTGGTTTTTAATTCTTAGTTAATATCACTTGTGTTCGCAGTTTCTTAACGCCACGGACGTATTTGGTTTACGTAGACTGTTTCTGGAATTCACTGTATTTATGAAGCTGCAGACCACTTTAAGCCCAAAACAGGACGGATTAGCTGCTGTGGATATTGCAGCCAGTTTTATTACCTCAACATGTGATGTTCGCTTCAATGCTCTTCGCTCTGGCATCATGCCGCAGGGCGTGTTTTATGGTTACACTCAAGACATCACGCAAGTTTATCGGTGGCAGCAGTTACAAAGCGTGCTCTGTATCGTTTAAAATTAATAGGCGTTCTTTATGAGACCGCGAAAAACAAACAACGAGCCTAAGATATGCGCTTTACCCGTGACTGTGACAGTTCAGTTTATGAGCACTTCATTGGACTCCTCATACTTTCTAGACATCGCTCCGGAGAAAGGATCCTGAAAACTGATGCGTGAAGTTTCGTGAAGGCAATATTTTTCACTACTGGGAATCGAACTTTGGCCATTCATCCCAGAATTTCGATAATCATTGACATCTACCTGACCAATGGTTCTAACAGTACAGAAGAAGAATTTTGCATTATAGTGGCTGAGGGAGACAATTTCGATGGCTTTGAACTGTCACAAGGGCAGCTCCAAGGTGCAGACAAAGTTCTTGCTTAGGGCGAGGGCTTCACGGCAGGAAGAGGTCGATTGTTCTATCTGAGTCGCCCGCTGTCTTCTTCCATCCTTCTCTAGAAATCACTGCAGCGTCTTTTCTGCGGCTGTGGTGACACTTCGGTGGTGAGTGGTGGAGTGAGTGGGCTGGGGGACTCTGTTGGCGCTGTCGGAACTCTTCAACCGCGAGTCGCTGCTATCAGCGTGTCCATCCACCTCTTTTTTTTTATTATTTCTACTTTAATCTTTTTCTCTTTACCTTTCCCATTCGGGATGTTCTCTTGTATGTCCGCCATATTGTAACTCACGATCGAATGAGCAGAAACACGATAGGAGAGGATGCGGAAGGGTTGCTTTGTCTGCAACAGAGCGCGCGATCACGCCCATGTTGACTTCAAACCGGACTAGTCGGGTAGGCTTTTTATTCTCTTTGCCCGCGTCTTTTGTCTTTTTCCTATTTTCTGCCTCATACAGGACCTACATAAGATCACGACGGATGAAAACCGGAGGAAAGGTCAACGTTAAAGAAGGTACAGAAAACGAGTCACCTGTCCTCCCCTCTTCTTAATGTATTCAGACTCGTCGCGATCTTTCTAGGACCACCGGCGCCATTTTCTCTCATGCGCCATTCATTTAACAATGGTCTCCCCCACGCCTTCACCCCATTAGAAATCAAAGCTACATCTCACTGCAGATGGGGAAACGCCTTTGCTAACAACTTCCTCGGTCTTGCATTCTCCTTCGACAAACCGTCTCTACACTTAAAAAATTTAAGGTCCAGAAGCGTCATCATGAAAACGAAAATATTTCGTATGGTTGCCACGTAGATGGGTGTGTTCCAAACACTAACCAATGTTATCGGAGTAAAATAGACCAAATCTTAATAAATGTATTGTCATATGAAGTTCTGGGACCGTTTGATGCTGCTGTAATCCCAAGGCCTGTACTGCCTCAGTGATTAAACCTGTGATATCAGGGGAAGGGGGAGATGTGAGATCGGTGAGCCCACCAGAAAGCGGTTCTTTCGTTCTTGTCTTAGTGGGATACTCGTAATGCAAAGCACGGTATGCCGATCTAAGAATATGAGACGGTTTAGGCATGCGCATGTTTTAGGCTTCGTCCGTCTTATCTGCCTTGAAAATACTAGACCAATAACAAAATTTATTAATGTTTTCATTTCATTATTTTCTTCCCAAATAACTTAGCCCGTATAAAACAGGGTAAATGTAAATGGCTTTGCAAGGTGATGGGATGTACTCGAAAGTAATTACCAAGTTTAACAATTTATTTGTCAGTCTTAACTGAATAATGAGAAAGCTATTGCAGGTCTGCTGCCCAGGTGCGATCACAGTCTGCCGCCCCTATATATAAGTACTAAATTTTTTTTTTCAGATTACCAAGTTCTATTACGGATAGATTCCACTTCCTTTAAGCGCCCCTTCAACCACGGCTCCAGTAGGCAATTGCATACTTTGCTACCCTCTGGCGCCGCCCCTGATTTTCGGCACTCAAATGCAATGCTTCAAAATTCTGCGCGCCCTTAGCAAGTTGCCGCCCGGGTGCGATGCACCCGTTGCACCCATAGGGCGGCGCGGCTTTGGCTATATGCCACTGTAAAAATGTTTTCAATTGCTTACGGGTGATCATTATTCTGGCTGCATTCTCTCATTCTGTTGTTATGGCAACGTAGGGGCAGGTCATCGATGAATGGGAAATTTTAAAAATAGGGTTACTCACGAGTTATAAATAACTAACAAACTAATGCTTTTTGATGGGGGTGTTGTAAAGTAACTTCGAAGTCATTATTAATACACACCTTGTTTCAGGATTCTATTAAGTTTTTATCAGTCCTGGAACAATTGTTAAACAACAGTTAATTTTCAGCACGTTCTCTTTTTTTTGGTAATAATCATGCTTATTGAAGTATTCTTTCAATTATTGCTGATGTCAGATTCTGTTATCAGCCATTATCGGTTCTCGGAACAATTGAAGTAACATACGCAAAATGGCGTCATAGGGACTTCTCTAATCAGAAGAAGTAAAGGACTTCACTAGAAGTTTGGATATAAGCATTCCGAACATCCATATAACAATTCATGTTCCTAGTAGCTAACTTTCTCTGTTTCTCAGGGGTGAAATGTTACGAACGAGAGTGCCCAAGAAAATACATGAAAATAATGAAGGTTTATATAATTATATGTTCATTGATTCGGGGGGTAGACGAGATGATGGTTTAAGAAATGGATAATTAATTACATGATGAATTCATTCTCCCAATTGAAGGGTGTATTCGTGAAACTCGCCAAGACTATTTCTCGCCTTGCAGCTAAGTACAGTTAATATTAATTTACTAAATTCTGCTTCAGAGAAAGTCTGTATTTTCAAAACTTTAAAGGGACTGCGAGAAGTTTGAAACTACAATTTTCGTTCCCATGAAGATTGTCGTGCCTGTTCATTATCGCTATTCTCCATCACATTTTAAAACGTTTCAATCTGTGTATAATATACAGGGCCTGGTTTGGATGTAGTTTGTAGTACGTTTCATTTCATGTTTTCACAGATTTTTTGTTACTTTGTAAAATAATTTCTTTATCTTACTAGTAAATTGCCCATCAAAATGACGCGAAAATCTTAATCAGTAAACAAAAATATCACAAATATAATTACATTCGGCACAAATTCTCTTAACATCATTACCACATCAATGTTTATAATGACACACGCATTCATTAATATACCATTAGGCTCAAAATCTGCAACCAACCAATGAAGCTAACAATATTGGTAGATGCTGTCAGTAAACTAATATATGAGGCTACAAGCTTGAACCTACACCAGAATTGTAATCGATTACGTGCTGGGATACTGCAATTATCCGAGACCTTTTGCACACGTTGACCAATTTGTATTGTTATAGTCTGCATATACAGCGTCAAATTTCATCAAATGTGCACTACATTCAAACAGAAGAATTCAGATAATTGGTCAATGAATTTGTTTTTCTCGCTTAAATGCTAGACTAGACGTTCGTCCAAATAATTTTAACTAGTAATTGTACCAAAAATGTCTTCTATATATTTTAGACTGTATTATTGACTAGACCAGGGGTGGGGAACCTTTTCATGTTGGAAGGCCGCATTAATTTAGCTGTAATCAAATAAGGCCGCATTCAAGAAACTTCAATTAGATATACTTAAAATTATAAAATTAAAATACTAGATTATTTTGTAAAATCTAACTACTGTGTACTTAATAATTTCAAAAAATGAAAACTATTTGTTAATTTTAAAGTTAACTAATCTTTTAATGACTTTGTTGTGTCTGCTTTTTGTTGGAAAGCATTTGAATGTTTGGTTGCAGCATGGAGGTCCGCAGTTTAAGTTGATCCTCTAGACGGGTATCCGTCATTTGTGACCTTAAGGGCGTCTTGAAAAATGTATTAATAAAAATAAAAGTATCTGTTCTGTAAAATTTGGATTCAGTCAAAAGGCCGCACTTAAGGACCTAGAAGGCCACATGTGGCCTTAAGGCCGCATGTTCCCCACCTCTGGACTAGACTGTAGTACTTTTTATATTTTCATCTTGGGATCATCATCTTTAAACTATGTACTGCCATATATTTATCTAGACTGAACTAGTTCAGTTAAGAAAGCTCTGGATTTTATATCGTAACTTCACTTACACACTTATAGTCGGCAATGCCTGAGTAGAGAGCAGCAGACAAAACAGATAAACTTTAGGTTTTCTTTTATGATTACCGAAATCACTTCTGAAACTTATCTCTCCTTTATGTCGGCATAATTTGCGACAGAGCGTCATCTTGTTCACAGTACGTTACAAATGAGGATATTATCAGAGATAAAATATAGGTATTTTTAGATACTCCCATTGGCTGTAAAGAAAGTTAAAATATTGTCTTTGGTTGCCAAATTTAATTGTCTTTGCATGAACTAATAAGTCCGTCCGTCCTGCACGACCTTCCTACAGTTCATACTTGCTTACCTGTGAGCATTTTGTAATTAAACATCTTGTAGAAACATTTCTTTCCATTAGGATCTATGAAACTCAATGTGGTTCATCAGCACCTTCACAGAAACCGGCTATTGGACCCTTCCCTAGCTGATACAGTTAGGTTCATACTTTCGCTATTCCTGCAGGTTTTATCACACTCTTTAAACTGTTTTCAAGCGTTCGTTGAAATGAAACTGTGTTTCGGCTAAAACTACTCATCATATTCTTTATGTTGTACCTTAATTACTATACATCTTCAATACAAACAACGATATCAACTGAACGTAAGAGTTTTGAAAAATACCAAAATAGTAACTTATAACTCATCAAAATACTGGAATTTTGGACATACCTTTTATGTATAGCTACTTAACCAGAAAACGTGAACTGTTGTAAGTGATAATTTTATGCAGTAATGTGCCCCTTATGATTTCAATTAAGTCTTTAAACACAGACGTTGAATTTCAGTAATGTGCCCCTTATGATTTGAATTAAGTCTTTAAACACAGACGTTGAATTGACACAGATTTCAAACATGATTTGAAGGCATATGTAATTTGTTTACTGGATGTAACCAGTTCAGTTCCCAGCATGTTTAGCAAACGCTATAATGAAATGTACCCTCATGTTTACGTTTCGCCGTATATGGCCACCGTTTAGCTTCGACTTTACGTAATCCATTCAGTCGATAAAATGTCGTTAAATAACATACGAACAAATTTTAGAATGGCTCCTATTGAAAGTAACTACCATTCAATTTGCTTTTTAGAGCAAATTTACTTTCCTACTATTCAGTGTGAAATTACTCCGAATGATATCACAGAATTCTACATATGACTGGCATTTTACGAGACGTATTTAAATAATACGAGTAGGCTGTACGCTGACTCTGTCAGATTGGATAATAATCTCCGAGAGATAGACAAATGATAGTCTCCTTTTCAAGAAATAAAAATTGACAATAAAACAGAATGTCAGAAGTGATGGCAGGGATAAAAGTTGCACCGGACGGTGGGGGTGGCGACAGTGAATAATATAGAGATGGGGTGGGTGTTCCCTGCCGAGGGAACAGGTCGAAATGCGAGAGTCGTGTTGGACATTATATCGATTATATGTCGACAAATCCCGGGCTTGAACTCTTGCCACGGTGCAGAGGGGAGTTGTACAGGCGTGGTACTATCATCTTATCAAACTGGAAAATTGTGATTTGAATTTTCTGCATGCAGAATGACGACTATATTAGCCAAAACTTCATACAGAATTCATTAAAATCTTTCACGGCACTGTTAAAATTGTGTGAATGAGATCCAATATCCGATGCATGATGCAGATTTTCCACTTAGTTTAATCGCGATAATATTCAAGACATAAAATGTGACGTGATGTAGTTCTGATCTGGTAGGTCTAAGTACTAACCTCAAAATGATGTCCATAATGAAATCAAAACAGCACGCTTAGGAAGGAAGAAATTGTACAATTTATAATATTACATTGCGAGAAACTTCTTGATAAGTCTACACACGTTGCATAGATTTAACATAGTGGCATCCAGGGGATTAAGATTAAATGGGCAGATCAGTAAATGCACAGGTCTGCAGAAAATTTGGGGAAAATGTTTCGAACGTAGTGGACATTAAATAACGTTATAACATGTTTGGGAAAAAATGTTTCGAACATAGTGGACATTAAATAACGTTATAACATTAAGATAGATATTGTGGAATTGCGTCTAAGACAGAGGGAAATAGATGAAAGTAGCTCGCGTTTTGAACCTGTGTGTTGTTTCAATGAACGTTTCATTGTCAAACACAAACTATAGCTGGAATTATGGGAGGCTTTTGCAGACGTTGCCCAATTTGGATTAATTTAGTTTGCACATATAACGTCATATTTCATTAAATTTGTAGCACATTCAAATATGAGATCGGGGCTTGCGCAGGTCTGTCCAATTAACGCCAGTGGCTCTTATAACTAAGATTCAAGTGAAGAGGCGTCAGAATAGTTCCAACGTCAGCGCACTCAGTCCTCAGATATACCACAACACTAGGTTCACATACATTTTTCTCCATCACGTTAATCGTACCTTGGCATCCTATTCATGCAACTCCAATGAGATACATGTTGCATATCTTAATATCTGTCTCGAGAAATAATTAATGGAAGTCATTTGAGTAAATAATGGGTAGTACTTTATTAATAATCTTGAATCTTAGTTAAAAAAGTTTCATATCATTTTGAAGCTATACTTTGGCACACTTTAAATATTGAAGCATTTGTATTATGCATGTGTGACCCCAGAAATTTCAAGACCGAAAACTGTAGGACTTGCCGCTGTCGACCTCATTATCACAATGTTTACAATCAAAATTTTCTGAGTGCATCTTTGGCTCATTTTGTTTTCAGTGAATTCGCTTTCAGGTAGATTGTTACATAAACACGTCTGAGAATGGGATTTCAGTAGAGATTAACTGGGTGAATGACATCTCAAAAACAGAAAGGGAAAAATCGTTAGAAACTTTAATAGAGGTCAGTAATCGTGTATAAGCGACTAATTAACTTATTTCCTTTTATGTTTTCAAGTAGATTTCTTTCCCCATTTTGATGCTGAGTACGTCAGTGCAGTAAAATGATTAAAACTGATCTTACTGTCCTTCGGTTCTTGTTAGCATTTGTTTAAATTTAAAACATTTAATTTGTAAATGTGTTCCTTACGTTTCGGGTTATACTACATTTCGATTTCCACAAAGTTTTAAAACGAAAACTTATAATTTATCACTAATCAAATGGTACTACAAATCAAATCATTGTAAAAGGTTGCCGTAGCAATGTATCGCATCGTAGCCGCCACAGCCAGCCTTCGGAATGTCTTACGGATATTCCCAAGGAAAGTTCTCCTACCAGAAACATACGAGCTACGATCAAACGTTTTCCAGACTGACAGCATTGGAATCGGGGGGGGGGGGGGGGGGAGTGTGGTAATGCTGAACCCTTTCCATTAATTTAATATAACATGAGATGTATAATTTAGAATTAATGCATCATGGAGTGAAGCAGTATGTAGTGCTTCGTTCTTGTTCTAAAAGAGATAATAGATTTTAAATAAGGGCGTGTTTCCATCAAGTATGGTATAAACTAGGATACACTATTACGAAAACTATGACAATGGTTTTTGGAGATAAAGCAGTGAGCTTAAGTGAAATGTTAAGGGTGGTTTCCGAGTTAAAAAGTTTGAGTGACTTATTTTGAAGACGTTGAAAGTTTAGGACGTCCTTCCATGAAAAAGGCGGATGAAATTATAATGCAAATTATAGGTCACGTATTATTGAAAACAGATGCATCAACATCTGCTAGATGGCAAATGAGGTGCTACTCATGACAAATATTTCGATGCAAAATCTAAACATGCGACGGACTCCTGCAAGATTCGTAGTCCCTGCTCTTGTAGACAGTGAACAGGAATGCGTTAGTGAGGCCCACCAACTGCCAACTGCTTTAACGGACAAAAAAAAAATGTACCGCGCCTAATTTTCAACTACGTGGCTTCACAATCATGAAAGACATTTCGGGGGGTGGAAACTGTCTTGATGGGGTGGCAGTGAATGCACATGTGATACCATACTGAGTGACAAGGGTAGATTTGTCTCGCAGTATGACAGAAAGGCTTGAGAGAGAAACATTTCCACTGAAGGATACTTCACTATGACGTATCGCCTTTTAATTACATTTTAAAGTGACGAGATGGGTGATATTTGTGCCTCTCTCTACATTTCTTTGTGCCCGGAAGGGAAGAAATGGGTGAGCAATAATTTCATCATCAGTTCACCAACACACATATTGACACCCCGTTCCCATAATTAGTTGTATAGTAGATTAATGGCATCCTGTTATCTAGGAGTGTCAGGTTTACACACCAGAGATCCCCGTCACACATCGCAAGACAGGAGAAACACAAAAGACAGTACAGTCCAGTGTTTTAGTCTTGACCTCACGGTAGTGCGCGGGAGGCATCTATTTCAACGAGAATTTTCTGTTACATCTAAATAACTTCGCTCCTAGCTTCCACATGAGTCTCCAGCTACTCTGTACCCATGTTTATTGACTGTACCAAATTCACAACTGCGCATTCAGTTGATACCGACGATATATAAAAGTAGGTGGGTACCTTGAACGAGCTAGCGTTGCTTTCTTACATTTAAATGGGGCAGAATATCGTGAAAAGCCATGTCCTGAATGTATATTCTTTAGAATTAGAACCCGTTAAAAATTAATTGGAAGTTCTGATTTGTCAAACCATATTGTTATTGTGCGCGTAATCGTCTTCTTTTATTTCCCAGCAATATATCTAAGTTTCGGAATAGACAATTAACAGTCATCGGATACTCTGTTCACTTAAAACGTTTCCGGTGAGATTTCAGCTTCTCGCTACGGCATTTACTGGGATGTTGCTCCGTGTAGTCTGGTAGCAGTTTACCGACGTTTCAGAGGCTCTCATCAAACTGATAATGGAGGTAGTAAGCGCCTCTGAAACGTCGGTAAATTCTATCAGACTATAAATGGCGCAACACTTACGATGACGGCTATCCTCAGCTGTAATATTTTCCGTTTTCCAACATAATCGAATCACGTGAGATCCGAAACTTTTTACATCGCCAACTTGAACTTTTAGATTGTATGTGTATTCTTATAATGAATCAACCAGTCACAGACATTCAGAGAACCATGATTATAACATGTCAGAATACAAATCTAAAACGTCAAGTTATGATGATTAATTGGGCGTTGTCCACGCATCGATATATTTCGCGCTACTGCTATCTAGTTATCGTATATTCCATTTTCCTAAAAAAAGTTAACAGCTGTTATAATTCCATCTTTTTCACATTTCTATCACCGTGATACATTGAATGGCGCTAGTGTTGTTCCGACCTCATAAATTCACTCTGCCATACTATGTATTATTGATTACTTGGAGTTATAAAGTATCTAGGTAGGCTGATGCGGTTTCCAATGACACGATAATACCAACTTTCACGTAAATCAGTCGATTAGTGTACGTAATTTAATTAGAGGATAGTCGGACAAACACGCAGCCCTTTAATAGGATTCCATAGGAAGAATCATATATTCTCTTAAAATTTTACAATTAATTAATGGATAGGATAGAAAATTCGTTTACCATTTCACACAGTCAAGAGTCACCTTGCTTCTTTCATGACTGCTCAGCAACTAATCTTAATCAGCGTTGTTTACAATTTTTCCCTAATTAACTTCAGCATTATGCCTTATACGACATCAAACAATGATTATCTTTTCGTTTGTCCAAATATTCAGTTTTCCTTTCTTCCCTGCTTAACTCTCGTATTTTTTCTGTAGTCAATTAAAACGCTATTGATTTTTTTCCTTTTCTCTTTTAAATTTTTAGTAATCTATTTTCAGTTTAACTTTTTACGTTTTCACTACCTAATACCTGTCAGTTTATTAGCTGTGTTTCTAAATACAGACCTAGACCATCTCAATATATTGCGTTTCATGATTTAAATATTAACATATTACTTATTACTTGTAGTCCTACTTTCTAAAATATCGTTAATATTTATCATTTTATTTTGTTATGAATATTTCCTACACCACACATTCTGTGTACCTGAATGTATGTTTCAGTTGGCAACTTTCTATTAAAATTTCTCAATATATTCATTATGGTTCCTTCTTCTCTACCTTTGTCACATTAATATTTTCAAATTACACAAATAAAGTTCATGCACTTTTTAGGGTTTTTTGTGTTCTTCGTGCTATATAGCCTTAACGTACACCACACGGGCCCATGCCTGCCTGCCAGCTTGTCTGTCTACCGCATTCTTCACAACAACGGGACTGGAAAATTTTTAAACCCATAATAAAATACCCAAAATAACGTTCGTGTTGAAGTCATTTATATTATTTATCAAAATTAGTTTCTCCTGTCAACTTCAGAATAGGGCTCGATAAGCATAAATTAAAATTCATAAAGTATTTTTAAGTTGAGATAAACGTTCAGCCAGGAAGTTTACATGAAATACCCATTTTAAACTTTTAGTGCAAAGAAATTCACATCTACTGGATTATTAGAAAAGCGGAAAAGCTCATTATCATTATGAACACGTGGTTTATATTCGACTTCAGCAAACGACTAATAATCGTTTTGCATTGACTGTGTCTATACAACATGCAAAGCCTTGGTTATAGGTGATTATCTTCAGCCGTGAAGTCCATGTAAGCTTAAAAGATGATTGCAAATAATTCGTTTCCGCTACGCGGTGATTATCTTCAGCCATGAAGTCCATGTAAGCTTAAAAGGTGATTGCAAATAATTCGTTTCCGCTACGCGTCAAGTTATTACATCAGACAAAATATTAACAGAAGTTTCATCCGTTGACGAGAGTATGAAGGCCGATGACACTGTCTCAACACCTGCAATTCACAGAGGAAGTTGCTCATATATGGCTCTGAAGCGTCGTACACAATACAAAGTCACCAACACCTACTTATGCAGAGTTCAGTCATCATTTAAGTAACTGATTGTTCCCGCATGTCGTAATACGATATATAATATACCCACTTGAAAACACCACGTTCCATAAGCTACTTATCAGTCAAATGACTTTTGTGTGTAATTATTCTGATTCTGTTAAGAAAGTATGTTAGTATATAAAGACTACGCTCCCATACAACGTTCTGAAAGCGCTCTAGAGTAAGTCCGAGTCCAGTTTATGAAGTCACTACATTTGACGTAAATTCTAAACAACTGTGTGGTAACAAGGTTTGCTAGAAAACATTGTAATCTCCTAAGCAGATTTATTTTAAACGTTGCGGTAAGGTAGAAACTTAAGATTCAGTTTCCCCAGTCCCTTTTTAGAGCATGTGAAATCAGACAACTGACGAAGTCCCTTTAAGAGCATGTGAAATCAGACAACTGACGAGAAATTTAACTGTTAATGAGACATTTTGTTATAAAACATAAAATAAATGTTAGAGAAAAGCAAATAATTCTCATTCAGCTTAAACGTCTCCTTATAACCTGTGAATATAAGACATTTGGCAGGAAATGTAACAAATGGTATTAGCATTAAACAAAAGAATGCTGAAAACGCTGGTGTATGACATTCCCCTTCATCTATCAGACTTTGTCTCTGAACCCCATGGCGCTATGTGGCAAGTCTGTGGTAACACTAAACTGCTTTCGTGCACCCTAGAATCCGTTAGATCTCGTATATTATTTAGCGGCCAGAGATTCTCCGATAATGTGTGGTTCCAGACCGCGGGGACCTCGTACTGCGTCCGATCCACAGTAGCTGAGGGTCCGTCCTCCGGCGAGGATATGCAGATCGTCCTGATGCTTTTATTTACCTCCGCGATTCCCTGTCCTTACATCCGTTGACATTCGACAGTGTTGCATTTTTAATCGAATCTTAATCCATACAACGACCTCCAATTATCGTTCTTAAAGACCCACGGTCTGTAGTTGGCAGAACGGTTAGTAGGAAGCCTGGGTAAGATTTCAAGGTGGCATTACGGCAAGAATGAAGATGACTATCTGGGACATTCCGTCTCTCGATCGCCTTGATGATGTATGCAGTAAGGACTTTTGAAACGTCGATGAAGGTCTACCAGGCTTTACAGCTCAACATCCCTCGAGGCAGTCATCTTCCTGAATGGATGGTAAACACAAAGCGGTACAAACTTATTTCTGACGTGGCAATCAATGAATGTGTCTGTAACTTACCCATTGAATGGATATCCGGCAAAGGCAGCGGCGTCGTAAGGGTGGTAGACCGACGGGTAAGGCCACGTCGCGGCGCCTGTCCCTAAGTTTTCCTTGAGCTCGAGTCCTGCCGCCTGAAACAAATCACAAGAAAGTCGATAAATAAATCGCAAAATAAGTTCATGTGGGCTGTAAAATCGATGGCGGGGCCCATGATCCATTCTGTAGAATATAGGGTCGTGTTGAAATGCCCTGCTTACATTAATATGTCGGCCTTGGGATCTAAAATATTATAGTGCACATTTTGGTTTGTTGTTTTCGGTTCGCGTTGTACAAGATCAACACACACACAGTGAGGTTCTGCATGATTTACTTCTCATCGTCATAAAATATTAAGCAGTTTCAATAACCCTTTAAAACGCGATGGTAAATATACGTACCACTTGCTTTTTAACAGTAAAGAACACTGCATTTTGGACTTATTGGTTTCGTGTGATTATCACTGGAAACGTGTACTATTTCTTTAATCAGCGCCAAGTCTGGCCTACATAATATTTTAGGAAGCATTTTGCATTCTGTGATTCGGAAGTATGAGTTAATAATACCCTACGGCTGAACGATAAATCGGATAGATTATTCGTGATTTCTACTTGTGAAATTCAAAGGAGTTTGTGATGAGCTGATAGTGGGTTACTGAATGGTTTGTTCACCTTCCTACTGTAGATATGGTATGTCTGTGTGCTTCACCTCGTAAAAATTCATACGACGGCTGAACCTTACTTATTTGTACTATTGAAGAGGAGAAACTTGAACGCTGCCAAACTGAACTCCGAGGGACCTTAAATGTACAGCCAAGACCGTTACGACTTCACTGTAATCCTCTACTAATGAGTGTAGTGCTTACAGATTGTTCAAGAACTGCCCAGCTAAAAGAAGTAAGTCGGTTGCAGTCTTCTAGGTTTTGACGTCGTGTGGTTAGCAACTACTTACCGGTAGTGTACACGGCTTCACAAACCAAAAGACAACGATGAACATCTTCAAAGCCATGACATCATCAAATCTTACATGGTAATGGGAAGAACAACGTTTTAGATATACGAGTAAAAGTGTGGACTGGATTCAACTGGTTCAAGAAAGTTGCCAATCGTGGTCTGTTGTCAACACGAAAACAAACCTTTGGGTTTCATAAGATCGGCGTATTTCTTCACCAGCTGATTAACTACAGGTTTCTCAAGGACTGTGTTGTGTACAGTTGGTTAGAGAGAGTCCGTAACCTCACGCACTTTCTTTAAAATCTATTTTAATATCATCATCCCATGAACGCGTTCGTCTGCCGAGTGGTTTCTTCCCTTCAGATTTTCTGACTTAAATTTCGCAAAATAAATAAGGAAATGGAGGGGTACCCCAACTGCATCCTTGAATCCACTTGAACTGGAAGCGCTAATGAGTAGAGTGCACTGGTCTGCGTGAAGTTGGAACTTCTTCAGTTCACTCCTTGAACTTCACAAAATTCTCCATTTCGTCCGTTTTGCAGGTGTTCCAGTGGACTCGGAATTGCAGACGGGGTTAGAAACCTGCACAGTGCCGCCAGCTAAACTAAAATCGATCATCAATTTCAAGTTGGGGAGATCATGGCCCTCAGGGCAAGAGGATTTGTAGTGCGCTACTAGCTACTGTCCTCCCCACCCCTCGACCCCCGACAGAAAATGTCCAAAACCCATGTCCGTTATATGGTTTCGCCATGTTTGTGATGGACAACAAATATTGACTGATGAGGACAAGTGATAACAAGTAATTTAGTGGCAACGTTACAGCGGGTCGAGCCCTGCGTGATGATGTGTCGTGTTTCACATTTTCTTTTCATTGCAACCCTTCCCGGGCTACCAACAGAATTTTTCGCTCAGGAATACTACCACCCACTTCTGTTCTCTTGTTAAAATAATATTCTTATC
>NW_019059831.1:286696-306213 GCF_000696155.1 Zootermopsis nevadensis
TTTACCAACGTTTCAGAGGTCATACTGCCTCCATCATCAGGGGATGAGTATGAAGATTTCTGTCTTCTGGGTTGTTAACGCTGTGTTAGTCTGGTAGATGTTTACCAGACTACACGGCACAATAACCCAGAAGACTGAAATCTTCATACCGCTGTGAAAACCTCAAATCATATATAACAGCTTCCTTCGAACCCCTGAATCACTCGTCATTTATGATTACATGTTCCTGTTCAAATGACGTTTCAAGTTTTCTGGCGTCTAATGTCGGGATACAAGACTTACAGAGGCTGAAGAAGCTTCTCATTAAACAAACACACATCCACTATACCCCTGAAAACCGAGCTGCGTGTAATAACACTCAATGAACCACGTACATATTGATAGATCATCGTTAAATACTTTATTAAAGAAATACTTCAATACCAAAGGGAATTTATAAACTTTCCACAGTCCAACAACAAGCAATGACTGTGTATGGTTTGGAGTTCTGACAGCTGTGAAGATGTCAATGTTGTTCTGGATTTTGAAGCCGCGTGGACTCGAAAGGGGGAAGATTCTTTTGAGTAATTTGCGTTTCTGGGTGTTTCACAGAATGCACTGCTGGATCGTACGATAAATATTGATCTTAAAATGTCCGTTCCAGCAAATCAATAGAATACAACACGACTGGCGTTTATGGAGATGATATCTCCCAGACTTTCGTGTCGAGGTCAAAACTGTGTGTAGCTGGTGGAATGGGTAGTTGGGGGGAGGGGAAGCGGACTTCATAATCCTTAGCATAGACGCATGAAGTGTTCAGATCTCAGAATTTCTATACCAATCCCAGGTATTTTACGTGTCGTTATTTAGCTAGGCAACCAGTTGTTAACCGGGGTAGTTAGTGACTGACCGGAGGCCGGAGTTCGATAATGGCAGGAAGTATTCTGCCCGCCAAAAGTCCACACGGTCTAATGGTCGATTAGTATCGTGGTTCTTATTACATGCACACACGAAAGAACTTAGTAATGTGTATGCTTTGAAAAAAAAAAGTCAAAAATTTTCGCTCTGCATTGGGATTTTAATAATATTTGGTGAAAATTATACTTAATGGAAAAAAAAAGTCAAAAATTTTCGCTCTGCATTGGGATTTTAATAATATTTGGTGAAAATTATACTTAATGCACTGTTTTTACTGCACTATAAACGTTTAAAATCTGAAATATTTATATTATACTAAATGATCACGCAGTGAAACCCAAGTTTCATGAGAACTTCTAATTCTAGCGAAACTCGATAGAAATCACTTTTCGGAACTCCGGCCCAAAACAGTAGACATTCCAACTTTAAAGCTAACATCTTAAAGAAAAATAAGCTCCATTTGTATATTTGTAGAAAATCCTGCGGTGGGCTATTAAATGTCTTGAAACACTGCTGCTTCGTATTCGGAAGGTCCCGGTTTCAAATCTCGTCCTGGAGACTGGCTATTCTGACTGAGGTTTTCGTGGTTTTCCACAATCCCTCCACGCAAATGTCGGGATAGTATTTTTAAATTAGGCCACCATAGCTTCCCAGTTCGTTATTCAATATCATCTTCTAATTCGACGCTATATAGTAAAGCGTCATTAAATAAACTATAAAATTAAACACTTTATTAGGTTTCAAATTGAGTTACTGAGGACAGTACTTCGAAATTCGATCAAAGAACCGGCCATTATTTCGAAGACGTTTTACAAACGTTCACATTCTTTGAAATGTTTTCACCACAACAGAACTGTCTTTTTCTAAATGAAGAGAGGTTGACGGTTTTCGAGAACTAAGTACTGATGGTAGTATTAGAACCCAGGAGAGAGAAATTATCAAAGATCATACTGGGAAACGACAAATGAAAATACAACTTTTGATGGAGATCCTCAAGAACAAGCCCACATAGAAAATGTAGGAACACATTAAAATACATCATAAGACGAATGGGGTATTCACATGTGATCTGGATTGAAGCATTTCTAGTCAGGGTCCAGCGTTGTATTTCAGTGAACATGTCCCACAAAGCAGAGAATCTTTTACCGGCCAAAAAACTATACTTTTACAAATGAGACATGTTTCTGAAATCGAGCTGTACTCCTGTACTGAAACCGTGTTGACTTGCTTAGTTCAGTACAATGGCCAACCCTCGAGTGTTATGCCTCCATTTCATTACCAACCAGACAAGTAAATTGTTGGGTTCGATGGGACGGAGTACTTTTATTTGTACTCCGCAGCTACACTGGAAACGTGCTGCCGCTGTCAGTTGGAAGACGACTCGGTAAACAGTCGTGACTGGCGAAACAGAGGCTGCATGACCAAACCGTCTGAGCATTCATTCATTCGTCATTCATTCATTCACGGAACACCGTGATTTATTTCTTACGTGACGGCTTCTCATTTGGAGGGCCTCCGAACCTCGAAGATCGTCCAAATAAAGGTAAAGAAAGTTGTCCCTGGACGTTTACGAAGTACCACGCCTGCAGATCCCGGCTGTAGATGGTGATGAGTGGTTAGCTTCACGCCCCACCCACTTTACCCCCGAGGAAATAACACCAGTACACAATGGGTAGGAGGCTGAGTGAGCCCCAGGGTCGGTCTGGAAATTGTGGAGCAGAGAAATTTCCAATTCCCTCAGGAATCAAGTCCGATCCTCCAGCCCATAGCCTAACAACTATGTTGATTTGGCTATTTACGATTCAATCAAAACCTCCAAGAAAACACACCCAATTTGAATTACAGACATTGGTACTTTAATGATGTTTCGTAATGATTTTGGTGTTTATTCTGAGAATTAAGATAAAGGCCATTGGTACGTTTGTTCGTGTGCTGAAGCATTACGTCATGAACACGTAAGGAGAAGTGGCGGTTAAGCTCTATTTACTCTCAAACTCGATCTCTGAAGGAGAAGATTTGTCAGCTTCGCGATCAAGCCCCTTTAGCCCGCGGTAAAATGACGTAATAGACTTCTTGGAGGGAACACTGACAAAGGGCTGAACGCTGAGGAGTCTACAGTGTGGCATTCTGGTGTGTTCGCTGAATGACATTGTGCTTTTATGACTGTCAGTCCAGCACACTTTCGTTTATAACGAACTGTGCATTCTTATATTTCCGTCAGTAGAAAAATTCAACACAACTTCACGAAAATTGCGGAACGAAGATGCGTGTTTCACAGAATTAGACGCCTCACGTGTACAAAAAAACAGAAACTATATCCCGCGTGAGGAAAGAACGATTTTGTGGGGACGGACTGGATTGAACTGTCTACGAATACGGTCCAGTGTCGGACTTGTGTAACGAGTGCATTTAGCAGGCATGTTTTCACGGCGGGAAGTCCGAAGATGGTTGTCTAGTGGAAAGTGTCAGGGCTGTAAAGTTTACCAGCGTTTCAGAGGTCCTTGCTGCCTCCATCATCAAGGCGACTCATCGCTCTGATGTTGGTAATCTACCGGACTACACGGCGCTCCAGCCCAGAAGACAGGCATCTTCAGTGCAATTAGCGTTCGGGTCCTACAAAATATTTGACCAAATAAGTAACTATCAGCCTTACAAGGAATATCCTGTACCATAGAGTTAATTAGACCCATGAACAACCATGCAGCTCCTAGGAAACCGTAAGCAGGTAGTTGTGTTAACAGAAAGACTGCACATCCAGCCAGAAGTACAATAGCAGCAAAATATAAATCCTTGAGATCCGTTCAAGTGTCTAGTCGCGCGTTCAATAGGGTTTTAATGAGACACATAAACCAGAGGCCATGTAGCTGTCGAGAAGATCTCTTCCCCTTCAAACTGGCTACTCTTCGGAGTAGCAATTTCATCTGATGACACACACAGTTTAACTGACAATAAAGAACTCACTGGTTTCTATGCAATCAACACATTTGTTGCAGCATTCAAGTAATATTGTGTAGATTTAACGTGCGTCATTCTGTATAATTGAGAGGTAATATATTATCTTCAAAAGCAGCATCAGAAATATTTACGATTACGGTGTGTCTTAATAGAAATAACACTTGGCGCCAGATTAGTGTGAATGAAGATACTGTTAATAATGTAATTAGGCAATTCATTATATCAAGACGTCATGATCACGCCTTGCAAAGTTTTCCCAGTCCACTATCATTTTAGCTGTTTTTTATTCTGCTCTGCACAATATGTCGCTTAAAATAATTGGACGTTCTGCTCTTGGTTTATTTTATGCTCGACAAGATGTGTGCCCCCTTCCCCGCATATCTGAATAATTATAGTTGAATATTAGTAGCTTTTCAATTACGGAAATTATAAGCCTATTTACGTCATCCTGGAAATATAGGCCCAGGAATTTATTTTAACACAGAAAGAAATCTTAAAATACAAGTCAGCATACCAAATGTGAACAAGGATTTTAATTTTATTAATTTGTTTCGACAACTGTAAGGATTCTGTATGCCGCTAAAGCAGAAAAATGTAATGGAAAGAAAACCAAGATTAGATGGAAGAGTAACGCCGGCTGAATTTAGTGCCAGGAAAATGACGTTTAATGTGAGAGCGCGTTAAGTCGAACACTTTTCCCAATAGGACCATTTAAAAATGGGGTTGTACATATTTCGGTAAATTTCGCCGGTAAACATTCGGTTTAGCTGCCTGCTTATAAGTTAACTGTCGTTTAGAGGCCACAGAATTTCAACTGGAAGCACTCGAGGGATGAAGATAAGAGACCTCTACGGGAAGGAAAATGAGTCGGACGTAAATTAAGGGAATGGCTAGAACTAGCACGGCGTGAGGTCCAATGGCGGGATTCTATAGGCCTTTTAATTAACATTTGGGTTCCATAAACTCAGGAAATTTCTTGATCGGCCAAGTAATTATAAAGTTTTTAAGGAAGATTCTGAACTTATGAAGTTATTTTAGTATAAACATGATAAGTAGGCTATTATGTCTAAAGCTGAAAATATCTGAGGTACATCCCGAAATATTTTCAGTTTTATGAAGGTAAATAAACACGTAATTTGTTACAGTATAAAAGTATAAGCGTGTCTTACAAGTCTTGAGTTAAACAAATTTTTGCTCTGAGATGTTTCAACGCTGCGACTGTACGCAGGTTTGAACTTATGTTTACCTAACATCCAGAAACAAGGCCTGACACAATCTCCTTGCTGTGCAGTTACATCAGTGCATTGGAATACAGCACGCCTGTGTTAGTTCCCAATATTTTTCTTTTCATTGCTTCAGCAATCCAAGTTCTGGTGAATGTCACTTATTTTGTTTACACACTCAGACCTTTTAAGCACGCGGGCGGATTTTCTCCACAGCTGCAACAAACTATTAATAATGTGGGACAGAGGGTAATGTTATTCATACTAAGTGACTTGAATGGTATCTCCTGTGACAGTTAAGATTTAATTATGTACACAGTACATCAGCATTTTGGTTCCTATGTTGCTGTTACCAAAAGAAATGCTTTCATTGTGGTGAAGAGCTTGCTTGTCTGCTTCCAAACACATCGTTTGCTCTTTGTACCGAGAGAATAGAAGCACCTCTTAATACCATGACTAACTACACTTTCATGACACGTAGCAGTACAAGAAATGATAATAAACAAAGATAAATCACAAACATATTTAAATTAAAATTATTGAGTTGAAAGATTTGTGGCTGTGGCTGTGTTTGCGTAGGAGCAGGCCTGTTCCTCTAAGTCAGGATTATATTCTTACAAGGGTCTGCGTAAACATTTTTATTTTCATTTTTATTAATTTTCTTTTTGGTAAATACGGTAAGACGCTACTGGAACAATATCAGCTGGCAATGTATAAACTGAGAAATATGAAAAATAATATTGATAAATGTAAAGACATATATGACAGAATCGGCAAAGAAGGGAACGATATATGAGAACAGTAACATCCAAATAAAAGAAAAACATAACCATGAATGTGCAATATAAGCAATAATTTTAACCAAATTACCATGAAGTATACTATCAATGGTTAATAAGTGTAACGGCTATTCCCTGTAAATGAAGTATATACTTCTGTATTAGTTCTAAGTTTAAAACGTAAGAGCTCTTGCGAGAATGATGATCTTGGAAGATGGGCTAAATGGATGGGAGTAGAAAAACATAACCATGAATGTGCAATATAAGCAATAATTTTAACCAAATTACCATGAAGTATACTATCAATGGTTAATAAGTGTAACGGCTATTCCCTGTAAATGAAGTATATACTTCTGTATTAGTTCTAAGTTTAAAACGTAAGAGCTCTTGCGAGAATGATGATCTTGGAAGATGGGCTAAATGGATGGGAGTAGCAGGGTTATTAATAATTAAGAGACTGGCCCGCATTTATCTTTTTACATTAGGCTCTATGAATATAAGTTCTACGGAATTAATTCAATAAAAGAAGCTTATAAAATGCACATGAAGTTTTAGGAAGAACTTACGTAGACTACTTTAAACGTTTCTACTGCTTAGGGCTAAAATGAGTCTTAGCAAGAAGTATAAATTACACCCTGGTAATTATACAGGCAAATTGTGAAGGATAAACAGGCACTGAAAGTGATGAACAGTGACTGTAGAAAAATAATTGGAGAGGAGTGGTAATATTTGTTGAGAATTTTAATAAATTTAGCCATTACTAAAAAAACCTTTGAAACCGGAGCTTATCTAAACAATATTTAAATATTCAGTCAGTATCGCAAAGATAACATATCGCTTCACCATAACGAAGATCAACTGGTTAATGCTGATCAAGGATACAATCGCTGTTTGCTTTGAGAATCACAAGAAAATAAAAAATTCACGCTGTGAGAAAATTAATATAAGTCATTTATCATTAAAACGGATTGTACATACAGTTACCAATGGGCTTTAATAGATTACGCGCCAAAGTAATGCATTTAAATGAACATTCTGAAAGATCACAAAGTGGTTGTTCTGAAAGTTTCTTATAACATTTCAAAGTAACTAAGTATGTACTGTTAATTTCACAACAATAATGCGTTTCAGACTCCTTCAGAATGTACTCTGTGAGAGCGTGTCCAACTCCGAACAAAACGCACAACACACACGGAACGTTTCCTTCTTCAAAGTACAGTGTGTAAATAAAGAAGGAAGAATATCTTGCAGTAGTTGGATTGCCCTGACTTCTTACTGGTCTCTGTATTTAGTGATGTCGGCATAATGGAATGGTTTTTAGTGGTTCAAGTATGTGAACTTTTACCACAATATTCACATAATCCCTCCCTTTTGTTACTTCAATGTACCGGTCACGACAAATGAAGATTTAAGTCATCGAAAGTGAAGTCAATGAATTTTCTCGTTGATCTGCTTCAGAAATCAATATTCCTTCTCTATGTGAATAATTAAATGTCGCCACGACACAGTAATATTAAGCCGTAGCTTCTACTGATGCGAGTTCGAGAGAAACCCAGAATATTTGGAGGGAAAACACTGAAACATACGTCTCGGTATTTTGAGAATTATATGGATTTTCACATTAGCAAGTTGGCGAAACTGTTTGCAAATAACCCTTATGCTGGTTACGCCAACTTTACCTGTCACTTCAGCCCGGTTCCTGGGATGTACCTGCATTAATTTCCTGTCTGACATGACCGTTAGCGTAGGCGTACTTTGTGTTACTGTGTGATTCTGAGAAGAAAGCTCCCGCATGGGAGGAGGCCAAGGTTCGGCTTCGGGCTGTTGCGCCATAGAGCCAGTCAGTATGATTCTGAGGCCACTGCCACGAAAATTGTTCTAATTCAGAATAATATAAGAGTAAATATAATTTTTTTAGTGTTGGGGCATTTAATTCCTGAACTCTCTATTGCTATAAATAAAATGTTTCTTTTTTTGTATTTTGTCAGTTTCATGATTCCGAATGTTTGGGTGTTGATAGGATTCGAATGGCTCAGTACAGGGACAGGTGTTGAGCTCTTGCTAACACGCGAATCACAATTCGGGTTTCATAAAAATCATGAAATTTCTCGACCAACTGAATGACTACCAGCGTCTGTAATGACTTTCCTCCATGGATTCATTAAATTAATAGTAAGCCAGAGGTAGGTAGACAACGGACTCATGGTCGAGTCTCAGAATTAGTTCCACAAACTTCCTTTTCGCTACTCCAAGTTAACGTTTCCAAATAGGTTAACTCGGGGTGTTGTCCAATATGTAAAATACTTCAGTGACGTTTGACGGCCTCCAAACCATGCCGAAGATGTCACTAATATTTGCACTCACCGTTGAGATATGTAAAATACTTCAGTAACGTTTGACGGCCGCCAAACCATGCCGAAGGTGTCACTAATATTTGCACTCACCGTTGAGGTATAGAATGGCGCCTGATCGGCCCCTAGCGCCGGGAAGTACGCGGACATGCCGTCCGTGTAGGGCGCGCTGTACATCGAGAGTGCCGGGATGCCAGCAGCTCCAGCCGCCGCGACCCCAGCACTAGCAAGACGTTGGTAACTCAGCAAGTCGTATTGGCACGAGCAGACAGTCTGCCCCGTCAGCGGGTCCGTGAAGAGGGGTCGTCCTGTATCACAGCATCGGGTGGGACCGGGGACTACGACATTATTGGGGGGACTGCCCCCCGAACTGAGGGGACTTCGCACCACCGCGGGTTGCGGGCAGCTGCTGGAGACCGCCGTGGTACTACTGCTGCTGCACGCTGTGCCCCCAGGGGGGATGACGGCCGTCGAGGAGGGTGAGGGTGAGCTCTCTGCCGTCGACACCGACAACTGAAATCAAACGTTCCATAAATCGTTGGGCCAATATTGCAGATACGAAACTTAGTTCAAATATCTCTGCTCTTCCCTGTGGTTTTTACACAAGCCTACGGCAAATAAACGTGCTAACACCCAAGTAATAAAAGAAATTCCATTCACAAAACCTGTACGTATAAAACACCCCTTCTAAAACAATATGAATCCTTTTATTTTAGAAATATTTTTACATAACGCGGCGACAAATTACTTTTTACATTGCCACCGATTATAACAAAATTTAGAGAATATTGGCGCGCATAAGGTAGCCAAAAAATTCCTAACCCTATTCATGACGAGTTATATTTAGTAAGAATGTTTTATCTTGTTTGTATGTACTAGTTACCAGTCTAACCATGGCAAGTCAGACACAGCTCTCATTGGTAAAGAACCAAAAATATTTAGAAATGAGAACAATTTCTTCCGCTGACTTTGTTAAACACCATAGTTACATAGAGAAAAATACGCTGCTGTCTATGGACGAGAAATGTCGTTCGTAGCATGCAAGTAGTTGATAAACTAAAGATCAGCATTGTGCGATTTCACGTCAATTTTCTGCGACGCTTGAAACTTCAATGAACAGTGCACTTACGTAAGCGGTGAGATGAGTAATAGGAGCATTTAGTGCACTAACAACAGGGCAGTGATTGTACGCGATTTACCGCTCCGCGCTCCATTGCCGAATTTAATTAGAATGGATCACTGTTTGATAACTGTTAAATGAATCTTGCTGTCCGTTGTTAGCAATAAGTGCGTCTCTGTATATAATGGTTACCAAACTGGTAAATAATATGGACTGATGCTTTCAATGATTATTGCACAGTAGACTGACTTCACTTGTGAGGGGAACACGGGCTACTACAGCCGCTGCAATAGGGAAAGGCTTTTTGTACTGTAGTTTACTCCGTGCGAAATTGATTTCTGATGTTAAGAGACGTCAAAGGGACAAGTAGACCGCAAGTTAAAAAATCTGAATGCTTGCGTTTTCGTGTTCAGCAACAGTCAGCTTGTTGCACAAGCGTTTCAGTGGATTTGCTTTGGTTCTTATTTGTTCCTAGGTCTTTCTAAGGCCGAACCGTAAACCTTCCTTCTCTGGTAGTGCTTTCGCTTTATTCTCATGCAAGTTTCATCACCATCTTCACAAAAACCTGCAGTTGGACTCGTATTCTCAGGCTCTTCACACGTTCACCGTCTATTTCTGTAGTTGTCGTCTTAATATTATCTTCACATTTACGCATATCCCCCATCTTGTAGCCTGTTTAAATCTTTCTGCCGAACGTATGTAATTTTTATTTTTTCACAATTTTTCTGCTTGGATTCCCTTGCCATTCATGAGTGAGTGAGTCGCGCCTAATAACATACAAAAACTAAAAGCTATTTCATGTACAAGTGTAGACAATTCTGTCCCGACCGTCGTCATATACTAGGAGTGACGAGTGGATCTGAGGTGTCCGCGTTTCTCGTACATTCCGACTGACCTTTCCGGGTCCAGGAACATCTCAGGAGACCGGGTAGCCTAGGTATGGGAGCCAGGGTTTCGATTCCTGTCAGGAGCAAAACTGTGTCGATACTCGCTCAGCTTACTACCCAATGAGTACTCTCTGTAAAACGGCTCCTAACCTCCACTTAGAGCTGAGGTTAAGACTGCGTCCCTCCATACACATTTACCTTTACAGCCGAGTATCACTGTCAGAAGGTTTCCCTTTATTCTTCTCTTACCCCTTCGCCCCTTCAGAACCGATAATCTCACCACACCTCTAACACAGCTTTTCTGATGCTGCTATAGGTACTAAATCTTAACAAAGCTGTCATGGCCCCCTTGATCAGAATTTAATTTATAATTGATGAACGACTAATGTTACACTGATGGCCACGCCCATGATTTCCCTGAACGAGTCACAAGTGCTACCCTCTACATGTATTTCCATTATAATAATTTCTTCAATGCAAATGTGACCGGTGTAACGTCTCTATATTCCTTGTTTCGCAGACACGCCATCTGCACTGTTTTTTATCTACTTTTTTTTAAACCTGGCCTCACTAATGACCTTCCTGTAATATGCGTGCCGATCTTCATATTCGCACTGTTATGAACTTTTTAAAAAATTGTGCTGCTAACCAAATTCCATGCACACACATATCTTTCATACATGCATACAAGAATGCTCGCTATGAAGGGAAATAAGATTGTGAAATTTACAGATGGACTTGTTAGAGACAATAGTATATTCAGTTGTAAATGTGTGTTTACACAGTAAGAGATGAGATTGAAAAATGTAAATTCGTTTAGATATTTCAACGTGTGCTGGCCAAGGGAACCGAATATTTTCAAATGCGGCATTTAGTAAACCAATCCCATGCTACTGCTGAGGCCTGTTGTTTAGAAACACAGGCAACTTGCTGTGTGATTAGAATGTCTTTGGATATAAATTTTCGTATCTGCTTTTGACAAGGTTTAGTTGCATTTAGTGATGTTCTTCCGTGAGACCAAGTAGTATGGACTTCCTCGACATTAAACTTACCGCACATAATCTCCATATTCATGTTCATCAATCAGGAAAATGCTTCACAAAATTAGTAGATACAATCATGAAACATCTTTTACATTCATACATACTTCCAGTGTTTAATTATTGATATAAAACAGAAAACTTAACAAGTTTACATACTTCGTATTCGAAGTATATTGCATTACTTTCAGAAAGAAAAAAAACATGTTGCATATTTTACGAAGGCCTATTAAGTTACTGTAAAAATGTCAGGACCTTATATCAACCCTCTAAAACCCAGTGGTAAAGATTTAACCCACCTGCTTTTGACAGTCAGTAAATTATAAGTCACAAATTAATAAACATTGAAACTATAATAAAAAAAATACTTGTCGAGACGAACTACCAACCTAGCGTTCAACACACAACAGGATGCGTCCCTCAAAACTGTTAATGCAAAAGTTTAAATTACGTGATTTACGTGACTGGACCGTACGTTCACTTCCCTCTACCCTTGCTTCGTATGAAATAGCCTGGCAATGCATCACCGCATTTAAACTTCTTTTTCCTAGGGTCTTGCAGTTTACATCCATTCATAACGCTGCCCTTTCAAGAATAATTTGGTTGTAAATCAGATGAGTGTCAGACTTCTGGTTCGTAACTGCATACTGAACCTCTGGCAGTGCCTAGGAAACTTGTAGCATTGTGGACTACTGCAGAATATCGTGTGCAGGAGTGAAATACTCCAAGTAATTCAGAAAAATGTAAATGAACAACATGGCGGACTTGCGAAGTATTTTAGTGCCACAGCTCTAACTGTGGTGTGAAAAGTTGGAATTTGTGTGTTGTCGCTGCTGTAAATTTAACTAGAAAAGGAATATGGTCTTGTTTTGGGTAAATTCATATTATATATTAAATGACTAACTATAGTACACTGCCTTCTTCGGACGCTTAAAGTCAGTTCGCGTCTTTTATGGAACCAGAATGATCATTTCTTGAACGTGTTGACTGTAGTTCATATGCTTATATCCTTTTTATTAATTACAATTTTTGAATTTCCCTTGTATCTCCAAGTTTACCGAGTGGTCTCTTTCGTTTAGGTTCTCCGACGAAAATTTATATGAATGTCTCTATGCTTCAAGAAAAGATATTTTTCTGGGACACGTCATGTCATGTCATGGCATGGGCTGAATGAAGGTTTGCCAAACTTCTAATGAACCGTGGCCACATATACCTCTTCTTAGCCACTCGTAGTTAGAAATGGCGACGTTTCAGTGAAACTTCACGGCAGTTATTAGAAATGCTACTGCCTTTGTCGCAAACAGATTCACGTGTTACCCTACTCAGCAATGTCCCTTAAAATATTTATTTGTGTCCTATTTGTAATATTTATTCAGTTGAAACAAGTTTTAATTTGGACAATAACTACGTATTTTCCATTGTATATGATGATGCAATATTACTAAAATGTACTCGGGCTTCATGAAACACATTGGCTGGCCGCTGATTGAGAACCCAGCCTACATATGTTCAGTTTTATTTCATTGATTGAGCGTAGACTAGATGTCATGTTTCAAACTAATCTTAATGACAATTTTAATCTATCGTTATTTAAAACAAACCCGTAATCATCTTTGAGCCGTTTCGACCACATGGTTATTACGAACCATATATTTTGTATACCTACTTTTATGTATGAAATAACAAGTTTAGTAATAAATATTTTACTTGAACTTTAAAAAGTCATGATGCATGAATTCTGCCTAATTGTTCCACTTCAAATATAAAGACTTTTGTAATGAAATTACTCAAAAACAAACTCACATTTCCAAAGCATTCCCATGGGAGGAACAAAGGGTCCACTGAGTCATTTAGGGGATGCTCCATACCCTCTAAGCCAAAAGTGTGTCTTCAGTTTCAAATTTATAACAAACTGTGCGCAGGTATAAAAGCATCGAGTTAAGTGAATATCCGCAAACATTAAGATCCTTGTTGCTGTGAAGATTCTTTGGATGATTATTATCCAGCCTGTTCCTACGTCAACAAGTACTCATCGCCACCTTGATTAATGAGACAGCAAGCACCTCTGAAACCTTTGTAAACCTGAAATCAAACTTAGCTTAAAATAGTGTTCAGTGGCTGGTTCTTTTGAAAGCAACAGTGAACCCTGGAATTCCATAAAGTGGGGAAAATTTTCTTTAACAGTTTCTGAAGGACTGTGCTTCATGGGCTAGTAATTATTTAATTCATTCATGCAGCCCACTAACAATAAATAATTTAATTATCATCATCAATGTTGAATTACGGCGGATTTTTTATCTAGAAGCTTTAGAAATGTTGTAAGATTTGTGGTTTTCACAGCGGCGAGTATGAAGATTTCTTTCTTCTGGGTTGTTGCGCTGTGTAGTCTGGTCGATATTTACCAACGTTTCAGAGGTCATACTGCCTCCGTCATCAGAGTATGAAGATTTCTGTCTTCTGGGTTGTTACGCTGTGTAGTCTGGTTGATGTTAACCAACGTTTCAGAGGTCATACTGCCTCCGAAACGTTCGTAAACATCGACCAGACTACACAGCGCAACAACCCAGAAGGCAGAAATCTTTAGAAATGTTGATTGGGTCTGGATTTTCAGTTATTATCATTCTGAGCCAGTGAGTGTAAAGCAAGGACAATTGTTTTTCACTTAATGCGCAACCAAACTGAACATTTGTTTCTCTTTTCCTTCCTGTTTGGCATTCGTGAGAGACGTTCTGTAGGAGGGCTGACATCCCTTTCGCGCACGACACTACATTACAATGTGTTATGAATTTGTAATATACGGCAGCAGCATGTTAGTTGTAAGTATTTTCGTGACTCGCTTTGTGAATTAGGTAGAGTCGTGTCTGAGGATTACTTGGCTGCCAATAAAGTATCCAGAGCTGAAGGTAACAGCCACTTCCTCCTGCCACCGGCAGAACGGGGCCGGATGAAGGAATTAGGCCTAATCCGAATTACAAATTTAGAACGATATTGCTGCTGCAGCTTTCTTGCATTTAGAGACAATATGAAAGGGTCTGAACCAGCTGTTATGAAATATAAGACCAGCAAGCAGACTTCGGTTTCTACTGCAGTGTGTCTTGTTTTATAAGAACTTTGGTATGGGTTTATATAGCATAGGTAAATTTATTTTTATTTCTTTCATTATTCCTTTCTTTCTCTCATTCTCTCTTCTCTTTTTCTTCCTTCTTAATACAATTTAAACGCATCTTAACATTTTCAAAAGAATTATGACGAATGTGGATCGTTAAACTGATGCGTATTATGGGCATTTTCCTTCGTATTTTAATTTAAAATCTTAACATTTAAAAAACACATCCGCTAAAACCGCACGGCTGACGAACATTTTAGAATTTGACATTATATGGAGGTAATCTTGATCTTTATGCTCTGGTCGCCTTTACCCCATGGTATGGAGGTGCTGTTCCCACTGTGAGAGGTTGCGTGAACTACAAAACGGTTCTTAACATGATACTTTCTCTGAGACATGTCCATAATTTTTGTTTATTCCAGTAATAATTCGTTGTAGTTATTAGCTATCGTGACTATTGTAACTCCATGGTAAACGAGAAATATCCTGCGTTTATAGATCTTGCAGATATGTTACAATGTTGGCAAAAATCCATCATTGAACTCTACTGCAAGTCACGCTTTATTTTTCTAAGGAAAATATCACCATTATCCTCCCTTATACTACTAGGTATATTTTTTTCAGCCGGTCGAAAACTTCCCTGCCATTTATTGCACCCGAACTTCATCATCGAGTTTACAAGAACTAGCCGCTGGGCCACATCCTAGGCCAGATGTGTCCAGCTCATGTCCTAGAACGTCGTTCTACGGTTCCCTTAAGGAATTGTAACTAAAATTCTACATGCGTTTCTTCTTTCACCCATGAGTGCTACATGTTCCACTTACCTCTTCCTCCCTGCTTGGTCACCCTAATAATATTTTGTGCATAATACAAATTACGAAAATCTTCATGCTAAAGTTTTCTTTTTCCCAGTGTTTCCCCGTCCCGTTCAGGACAAAATATTCTTCTCAGTACCCCGTCTTCAAATGTCCTTAAGAGTATGTTCTTCCCTTGGGATAAGTGGCTAGGTTGGTTTTACACCCACACAATTGACAGGTAAAATTGTAGTCCTGCGTGTTTCGATGAGCCTTAGAGCATGAGTAGTACAAAAAGCCGCTTTTGCCCTAAACTTTGAATCCGCCGCATTAAAGTTTCACCCTGCAGTAACGAAAACGTGCCTACTGCACTAAGAAAGGTTGCTTCAAGTTATTTTTGCAGTGGCCTTGGGGTGTTGTTCACTTGTTAATTGATATTTTCTGGTCATTCAGCAACGCCCACAAGAAATGCTGAGGCATGATATAAAATCTCATTTTCACTCCCATGTACTTCTGCCACATTTTGTACGTATTACTTTACTACGCCAGTCTTCAAGAGAAGGTTAACTCAGTTTCGACCGACTTCTACGGTATCATAATTCATACGGTATTGCTATTCATAAAATCATATAAAAAATTAATTACTCTTTCAGCTGCGCTGAGGGTTATGTATTATTAATTTTGTTCCCGTTTATTTTTAAATAAAAAATTGTCTGGACTTTAACACGCAACCCTCCCGACTCTTTTGAATACCCCAGACCCCAGGTGTCTGAACAATAATTTCCCTTCCATCCTATTTGATGCAATGTAATTTACAAGTTGACACAGTGTTGTTAAATGCATTGCAAAGGAATGGGGCGTGTGTCCCAAATATCGGCTTTCCGGGTTTTTCAAAATGGCAAAATTTCTTCATAGGCATGCTCCATGTCTGGATTCCTAGGCAATATAGGCAGAGGCAATTCACTCAAAACAGGCCTATATAAAAAATCTCTTCTCAAAAACTTCTTAATTTGTACACACATTATTTTGGAAATTGAAATAAACGACAGAAACAAGGCCAACTGTGCAGTCAGGGAGGTCAACGGCGGTGTTCAGCCTTTCCTTTAAACACGGGCAGCGTTGATCAAGGACAAGTGGAATTTGGACCCCCCTTCTAAAATAAATTACACCCCTCTAGAAACTTAGTAAAATTATGTACTTTTGAGTAAACGTCGGACAGAACATACACCTTAGTTAATTTACTATTCCTCTGTTTGAGCGGAAGTGCCAATCAGCTTCTTATGTATGTGCATTTCGTGAGCTGTTTATCGTTCATTTCTGCATTTAAGAGTGGCCATCATTAACGAGACTGGGCTCGTATCTTGATGCACGTCCAGTTCTTTCAACCAGGGTCAGAGTGTCAGAGAGTCTTGGCACTTTTATTTCCAGAATTATATCCCTGACAGGAACACAGGCGATCGGCCGAAAGTATGTTTGTTTTAATTAACACCAGATAAATAATACTAAAAATTTATTTGTTAGAATGGACCAGATTTTTGAGGTGAAACCCCTCACTTTATTCTAATAAATGAAAGACAAAATTTGGATTGAAAACATTGTTGCCACTTTCTTCTGTTGTTCTCTCATTGTTCTGTCGACATGTAAATAGTGAATAGGCCTATTCCATTTTTGTTGCTGTTCAGTGATTACGTTATTTTATTATTCTTATATTAGTCTTCATCTTCGCATTTTAGATCATTTGCTTTGACTTCCTTTTTAATCGTTTTATTAAATGTGTTTATGAAGATTTTCACAAAGACCAAATGCCCATTCAACCAGCATTAAAATTTCAGTAAGTATATGTACGTTCCACGACTGTAATCTTGAGACTTGCAAGGAATGCAGGAAGTCCGTAGCGTTAAAGGCAGACGCTATCTTTCCCCCTTCCTCCTTCACCCTTCACCCCACTTCCTACCCCGCAAGTCTCAAGATTACAGTCGTGGACTGTACGTATGTATGGGTCATGTTGTAAGTACATCCATGTCACAGTATGTGAAAATGTACAAATCGTTTAAAAATTGCAAATGAGAGCATGGCCAATATCATCAACCCTGCAACACGAAAATATTTCTTCCTTCGTGTCCTTGTTGCAATGAACTGTTCTAATACATGAGGTTCACGACGAATGCTATGCCCGAAGCCGAATTATTTTATGGTGCCTGTTAAATTGTTTTTATAGTTCCTTAATAAACCTTCTGTTTCATTTGAATTTTAGTAGTTCTTAGAAAGACCGCCCCAACTACACTGTTAAGTTAGGTAGCATACATTTCTCATTACGCTTTCAATCCTCTCTTCTTAATAATCGATTTGTGCTATGTTGTACTTGTAGGAAGAGGCCTAGTAACAAGCCGATCCTCATATAGAGTCCTACCAAATGACCGACGGACCCCTTAAACACTTGATCCGGCTTATTCCGAAAGCCTGAGTTAGAAATTAATTTCTGATTGGGACAACTCAAGGAAAAGATATTGATTGCAGACTACAGTAATATTATGTTACGTTTTTAACTTATCGTTTGTGTTCTTTTTCTTCTTCTGTGTGGTCTCCGATACTCTGGATGAACATACTGTCTCCATCTTCAGTCCACACGACGTTACAACCCATAAGAACAACATCGACATTTTTACTTTTGTGTTAGCCTCAGATCTCACCACAAAAGTCCATCATTAATTTTTTGTAAATGTACCATCGCTTTCACACAAAGAAAAAAGTTACGGGATGCATACACAGTTCAGAATTAATTATGAATCGAAACAGGCCTGATGTTCTTATTGTTAATTGCCTGATAGGTTCAACAGGTAAACAAGGAAGCCACAGTGCAGCTTGGGAGCTTTGTAATAAGGGCGTTGAATCCCAGAATTCCTTAGTAAGTGAATATAATGCACAACTGAATAAATTCTGATTTCTCGCGGAATGTCTGGTTCGTCACACCGTGTCTGGCAGCGAGCGAGCGAGCGAGCGAGAGAATTAATCAGTCAGTCAGGTACGTGGTTTTTGAGTAAATCTCAATGAGTGCATCAGTCACTACCTAAGTACTTATTAATCCAGTCAATTAACGTCTTTAGCGAGTCCGTAAATTACTTATGAGTAGTCGATTTTGTCCTCGCAACTTTTTTTCGCTTTAAATGACACGGTGCGACACTTCACGAATGACAAAGCTTAAATTTAGAGATCTGTTGCTGTTTCCCGGTCCCTGTCCCTCTTTCACAGCTGACACCGGCTCCAATAACAACATTGTTTCTTTTGACTAAAACGACCGCTTTTGTTATAATTTGCGCAGTTAAATAGACCACTCATTTATTCTATCCTAGTTTCATTCGTGATTTATTCACTCAACCAATCAATAAGTCTGTTAGTCATTTAGTCGGGTGACTACTTAGTTTCTTGATTTGAGACAAAATATTTGAACGTCATACGTTTGTAATGCTTTCCGCTTCTGTAACCAACACGTTTGTTTGTGCGTTCTCAAACAAAAGTTCCAGAAATATGCCTACTAACTTTGTCCAGTCTGCCTTGTCAGCACGTAAAAAATCGGGAACTGATAAAAGGATTTTCATGATTGCTTAATATCGGCGAGTCTTACTAAAATTTGTTTGTTTATTCCAATTTTGATTGAAATCGAACAATAACGGACACCTATTTGCGTTTCTGGAGGTGAAATAGCCAGGATGGGGAATTACCTAGCTGCCTTGTTAATCACGGTTACTTTGGTTACCTTGTTAGCGCGGTCACCATGGTTACCTGAGAACCTCGAGTCACCCACACACATCACACGTCATTAGCGCCATTCGCAAACATCAAGGGTCAATTTCTGTTCAACGCACAGAATTGTTACGCTACGCGTACGTTTCCTAACTTTTCTTAAACCATTATCGTTTGAGTGTTTGCAGAAAGTTCTTTTAGTTGAACTATGTATGAAAGCAGAGATGTTCGTAAACGTGACGGATTAAGATTTTCTGAAAGACTGTCTCATGTCAGGTCACAAGTTAAGCAACATATATTCGGGCTGATTGGAGCTACATTATATTCCACTTTCATTCGCGGATTGGACACCTGCTAGTGTGACAAACAGAGATAACGTGTATACCTGGTGCAAATTTTGCGGTGTGATGGACCTGTAATCCGCACAGGCCACGCCACGCCCAGGTACAAGAAAGCCACTTTCAGGCATGGCCAAACAAGTGGTATGAGGCGGAGAGTTTGAAAAACGAAATTACTTTAATTCATATCCAGCTAATGCGCTGATTGTTTCGCCTTCAGCAGGTACTTGTTCGAATGTCGTCCACGGAAATTCCTATCTCACGATTTTCATAGGTCTATATCACT
>NW_019059831.1:306228-322856 GCF_000696155.1 Zootermopsis nevadensis
AACTCTCAAATGACTTTCTCTTGTATACCCAAAAATTTAGCTGTTTAAGGAAATAATCAGTGTTTGTTCTTAGTCATAAAGACACTCGTGAATATACGCTAGAGCAAATTGCTGGCATTGTATATCAATCAGGCAGTTAATATCTCACGAATGGGCCAATGTGCGTAACCTGTGTGTTTGGGGGAGAGGCAGGGGGAGACATACGCACAAGCAAACATTTCAGGTTTCCGTAACTGCGGTTACAAATGTATTGGTGACAGGATCATACTGTTCTGTACTGAATATCGTTAATCCATCAGATCCAAGCACGGTAGATGGAAGCTAAATAACTTGGCGATGACAAACATATTAAACTTAATTGTTTTAGAATTTTCCGATTTGTGCTGCATAAGTGATAAAAATTAAAACTAAAAATAAAATATCTAAAAGACGGTAGGCCTGTTCGTGAGCCTGTCTGACAAAGACTGCTATTGATATACAGATACGTTAGCCACTTTTATATACCTGTCTTGTGTTACATTAAACATTTCAGACCCAATACGTCAGGAATATACACATTTTTAAAAAGAGAATTTTTGTAAGTAGTAAGCCTCATTGACATAAGAATACTGAAACCTTGCATCGCTTTTGTTTTACAACCTTATGTTGTAAATAATCACAAAAACTTCCTAACTTCCGGCGACTTGTCTGTTCCGGAGAAGCAGATTTATGTATCTTCTATTTACATTTCGTCACATACACCCGTTAGTTACTTATACAGACACGAGTGTGATTGAAGGTAGGAGCGTGGTGCAGTGTGGTAGAGGTTACCAGTGTTTCAGAGGTCCTTGCTGCCTCCAACATCAGGACGATACTTGTGCTAGACTACAAGGCGCTACAGACCACAAGACGCCATCTTCGTACTCACAGCACTGAGAACGTCATATTCTTCGAGTATGTTTGATACGAAAGCTTGAAATGAGTACACCCCATTTCCTCAAGTGCGTAACATCTTCCTTTCAGATTCTCGACGAATTTTTTTAAACATATATTTCTCCCTTGCGTGCTGCATGTTCCGTCCTGATCTTTTCCTTGATTTTTGAACTGATGGGAAGTGTAAGTTACGAAGTTTCCCATTGCGGTATTCAACCTCCTACACTTGACTGCGTCTTCCTGTTATCTCCTTTCTCAGAAGTCCTAATATTATCCACGGGATTTATACTTTCAGTCATTTTTCCCGTTACGATCATAAACCCGCTGACAATTCGGTTGAAACTTTTTCATGAAGCGACGTATTATATTTTTAACACACAAACAGGTTTTCGTACAAACATTCCGGATATGTTTGAAACTACAGAATGTGTAGTTCCTATATGCTGCACAATTGTTAACAGTAAATTTTTTAAACAGTTTGCAATGTTTATTCATCGCGTACATTTCAGATACTTTAAAACGTATTTCTCAATTTATTCGAGAGTGTTGTCGGGAATGTACAACACCAAGACTAACCTATAATCACACAATCAAGCAATGAAACAACCCACAAAAAAGTTAGTAAATAACAGAGTTGGTTGCTGCATGCTACTACAATTACAGCGGCGGGACTTTCCGTGTTTGTCAGGCTGTTATAAGGAAGAGCTTCTTAGTCTCAATTACGTAGTTTTACATGAAAATTGGCCACCGCTGCCTCAGTCTAACTATAGCCTGTACAGTCGAGAAGGCACGCACATGCATGCCAACGACAGCATGGCGCGTGCTCAGTGGAGAACTGAATACAGGACAGATTCTAAAACCAACTGAATATTATGTCGGACATATTCCACTGTCCGAGGCATAATTAATACACATTGCATTTCGAAAATTAACTCCAAAGCCTTCTTCAGGTGACTGTTACACTAACTATGTTTTTTTAATTACTCATAATGACAGCCGTTAGGATCAATCACGGGACCTTCTGAATAACAAGCTATTACTGCAACCACAAAACTACGGAGGTTGTCCATCGAAGTCCTTTTTCAGGGCCAACCGTTAACACAAATCTTTAGAAAATCATAAGATTCTAACCACAACGAATTAACTTCATAAAGCCAAATAATAACTACGTGTCTCGCCAGCTTAAGCGATCAATAACTCTCTATTTTGTACTCAGGGGTCTCGAAAGATTCTAGCCGTAAAAACAGCTATCAACTCCTTGAACGGCGTTAACAATCTGATCCTTCTAATGGTGAAGTGTTGTGTTTTATTTGAGGTACGGATAGAATTCTTAAATATTATTCAGATGAGTCTCGGCTTCAAAGGTTTTAAAGGTTATTCATCTACAGGTCTACATGGTTTGAACAGAATTCATAAATCATTTAATGATGTACAAGTAGTCATAGGTCTACATTTGTCCACATACATTTCGTCAAAGAGGTCTTCATTAAAACTGTTAGGTTGAGTTAATTTTAGTACATATCAGTCAGATATTACTGGAACTTCATATAAAGCCGAAATGCTGCATTTACCTCAACAAGTATTTACCGTACATCATGACCGGGACACAGGCCTCAAGAGTGGAGCGTTCATGTAAACCGTGTAAGAACGGGTAACTCTTAAAAACGAAAAACACAGGAGCACTGATCACATAAAATGCATCGTTAGCCAGGTCTATCTTGGCCCTTAATAGAACAAATACAAATAAATGGATTAAGAAACACCACTTTTGTTTTAAACATTTCTCAATATGGCACGGAATTGTAATTTAATTAAGAACAAGAACGATAATTTTATTTAAATATAAAATTAATTAGTAAAAGCATATCAGATTGAATGCATTTCGCATGGTGGAATCTGTGTGGGGTCTTCTTTCCCATCGAGATGACTTCAGAACAAACAAAACTGATATGAAATCGATGATACAACTGTCTACGAGTTTACAAAGTCACTAGGGTGAAAGTAGAACGCGAGAGACCGACAGTATTCGCTACTGAGCTCAGTGAACTTTATACTGAACATTTATTTGTAGGTATAATTTAAATTTTTATGTAAGTCATAAGCTATGACATTTTGTATCATATTCCACAGTTTTCAATTCCTGAAGGCTCTGGATCTACGTTTCAGCCTGACCCGGCAAATAATTATCATTACCCGTGACAGTACCTGTTAATAATCTCATTCGGCACAAGTAATTTTTAATTACTCTTTGAATTTAAGTTCACTAAAACGTTTAAAATAACGAGGCACATCATTAGATTTCGAAGAACCGCAACATGGCAGTATTTTCCACAAGTAAAGTTATAAATAAAGGTCTCCTCAAATTAATGTAATAAAAGACACAACGACAAACCGTAATTAATAATATAACTGGCTGGTCAGTGGCTAGGGAAGATTCTAATCGCGTCAAAACATTTCCTGTTGTGCTGTGAGGGGAACAAGTTTTCGTGTCTGATCTCCCAAACACAAACCTCTCGTCGTACAGGGCCTACGTGTAGTACTGGACATGCAGTTTAGCATTTAAAACGCAACCCAGCAGCAATCACACACTCCGGTACATAAATTAAAACTTACGCAGGTTCACCCCCGTGCAATGTTCTCTCCCAGTCACTCAAGTCAAGGTCACTTTTGTTGCTAGGCCGCTGCTCGCGAAAGTTGCGCAGGTGCGAACATGTGTTACGAGCAGAATTCGTGCTCGTTTGTGAAGCATTTACGTAGCAATGCGTGTCCTGGCAAGAAAATAACGTAAAAGACAATACGCCGACTGGTAACATTATTTTGGGGTCGGGTGTTTTCTCTGAGCACCCATTTCATGTGTAATGAAGATTAACTAATTCATATGTTGTGCCTACTAGAGGGAAACACTCATGGGACAAAATCTTCAGATACAAGATTAACTGTAAAAGAGGTAAATTAGACCAAAATTATACATGACAGTTGAAGTACAACTACGTATTACAGTTTTCAACCTTTATAATTTAGCAATGCGTAACTTGATTTAATCCGATTCAGCCAAAATAGTTCTCTCTGATTATATAATTCTTCTAATTCTCAAGAATGACAACACATTCATTTTCTACCTGAACCAGTTACTACGACCGAAGAAATGCTACGCTGCTTATAGTTTAATTCTGATTAAATAAATTTGAAATCGCATCTTTACCTGGAACAGCCTGTATGCAAACACATGTGAACCACTACGAGCTGGATGAACGAAGTTCGATTCCCGACAGGGGCAGGGACATATTTTTCCTCAGCAAGTTCAAGCTAGTTGAACCATTTTTCTACCCAGTGAGTACCTGAGATAAAGCGGCCTGAGCCGGAAGCTGATCACTGGCGTCCGTGTACTACCAACGATAAGAATGCGTGTTTCCCTCTAACATGGCGTGGTGCTTAATTAAGCACGGGAACAACTTTATCCTTTCTATGGTTCTGTTCGTCTAGAAGTATCACACATCGCCTCTGGTTCTATTTAATTTTTCGCGTCATATCTTGCCCATTCCCTGTCTTTGCGTTCGTGAAAAAGGCCTTCGATAATTCTGTGATAATATTTTCTTCTTGTTAGAATACTATAAACCCGAGTCCTTTGGTAATAATTTCCACTCGGTGTTTTGCGTGTACGAGAACAGGTCTCTTATCGGTAGACCGTATAATAACACATTCAGAGGCCCGTATGAAACGCAACTTAACATTGCTTTTCTCACGGCCAACCTGACGAAAAAATGTAATGGGAGTCCATTTCATAATTAAACATGCAGTTGCCCTGTACGAAGGAAAACGTTTAAAATATGTGAGTAAGGGGGCCTGCAAATGTTTTCGTAAACGATCAAAATGCTGGTTAGTACTGAACAGGTTAGTGTAGGCCAGCTGGTAACACGCTAAGCCTATGATTTTAAGACCACGGTATTCTCTTTCTGTTGTTAATTTCCGTTCGTTTGTATAAAATGCTTATAGTCGTGGTTTGTACTGTTCAAAAAGTTCTGTTAGCAAGGACAAATAAAAGTGCTAAGGCGGCGGCAGCGGCTAGCTGTACATACGGAATATCTGAGAAATGCTTTAAAATTTTGGTTAGAAAACAAAAAAGAGACCATTTGGGAGATCTAGACGTAGATGAATTAAATTAAAATTAATCTTTATGGAATATTATCATGTCATGCATAAGACGAATAATGAAACATCGGCGGACAGAGTTATCTTTTGCACTGTAGACACTAAACATGATCTCCTAGCAACTATGCTGTAACAGAGAAAACGAGAATGCACAAAACGATTTTAAACAGACCCTAGTCGCAGAGCACTGCCAATAAATATGTATATGACGCAGTCATATATTGTGCCTTTACAGGGCAGACTAATGTACGTATAATTTTTTTTAAAATTCCGTATCACATATCTGTAAAATTTCTGAAACTGTACACATTTTCGTAATAGCTGTCTGACAGTTTACGTTTATAAACATTGTGCTCTTTAAAATGTTTGTTCTTATAACAAGCTTCTGCTTTCTAAAACTACTTTTTACAACATTTACAACACCAACCTAATTCCTTTATGTTTTATCTGTCTAATATAAACACTCAAAATTCTTACTTACATAAACTCGAACACAAAAAAATTCTAATAGGCCTAATTTTAATACGTAAGAATATTAATGATCAAGAAGTTAAATTCCGTCACAATACCTGTGATAACCATTAAGTACGAGGCTAAAAATTAGTCCCCACATTCCCTCATGACGTCATCTTTTACCATAGAATAAACTTTATTTTCACTTTGAAGCCTTACGTGTTAGTCTGTCGAAAAATTCTCTGTTAGCAGGTTTGTAGGCGTAGACGTAAATTCTATAGTTTATAGATAAGCCTGTTGAGAGGTAGTGGGAATTTCTTTCGACATTGACCTTCTAAAGCTCCAAATAAATCCATAACCGAAGATCCAGTACTGAGCGAGTTACCTCGTGCGTGGCCGGGAAAAGGTTAATGAGGGTCTTTGTAAACCGAACTACCACGGCATCAGTTTCGGTTGCTACGTGCGACTGGAGGGAAGCCGGTCCTCAGGCGACAGCCTTCACTTGTTTGTTGAACATTCGACACGCATCTGCAGAAGTAAACGCTGTTTGTTCCCGCAGCTGTCGCAAAATTCCAATTAAAACACGGAATGTGACAGAAGGAAATACAGTAAAGGAAAAAAGCCAAGAAAGTATTAAAAAAATTAAATTTCCAATGACTAGGTAAGCATGCTAATTAGGGTAGACTCTCCGATAAAACATGATTTTAATTGCTAGAGAATACAAAACGTGAAACGAAAGAAACATGCATGTCAGATCGAGATAGGGATCCTTCAGAGCTTAAAAATGGCGACCGCGCAACTGCTGTTGCCCCACACATTTATAAGCAGGTAATAAAACTCAGAAAAAAATTCACCAGCTGAAAGAAGGCAGTGCCTCTGTATGGAAGTGGATGCAGAGAATTGTCTCCTTAGTACTTCACGGTCATTTCTTGCTTTGAGTTAGCTTATGATCATTACTTTTATCATTGTTTCTTCATTTACATAATCTTATTCTGCGATTGTCGCCGTGTTGAGTTCAGAAAACGTCTCGTAACAGCAAAGCAGACGCATTGAGAGGGAAATCTGTATTTGTTTTTTGATGAAAGAATGGTCTCATAAACACACACACTGAAAAAGCCTACTTGACTGGAAACAAAAATATTGTCTCATATACACACACAATGAACAAGCCTACTTGACTGGAAACAAAAATATCCCTGTCGATATATGCTCATATCGATAATATGTCATTGAAATCTAAATGTTTTTACCGGAATAATATTTATTCTCTAACTCTTTGCTATGAGATTTAGAGCCGACAATTCAGCCGTCTGTTTTCGCCTGTTCCGTGCACCAAATGTACATCTCGTCCTGTATGTCTGTAGCGCCTTCAAATACAGCCTGTTCTCAAGCCGAAGTATTTCCAAAATCTATATATTTTTACCGGAATAATATTTATCCTTTTTGTGCCATCTTCCTTCTCTAACTCTTAGCTATGAGATTTAGAGCCGATAATTCAGCCGTCTGTTTTCGCCTGTTCCCTGCACCAAATATCCATCTCGTCCTGTATGTCTGTAGCGCCTTCAAATACAGCCTGTTCTCAAGCCGAAGTATTTCCTTATTGTCTCCTTCTTAATATTAGTGAATATTCATCCACTGTCGCGTCTGTTTATCATTTGTCACTGTTAGCTCATCTCCATGTAGAGCTATCGTATTTTACCATTGATTTAACCAGTATTTTGTTTAATATCAATAACAGGCCTTTAGACCTAATCCTAAGCTTTGTTCTGCAATATTTTAAACAAAAATAAATTTTAAATATAGCTCCACAAATGTTTCAATTTCCTTTCGTTTTAAACGAGTTTATTACTAGAACCAGATTCCTGTAGCCTCATTTGTCACTGGTTTCTGAACTTACGAAAGAACATGGTTTGACATAGTTTGGGAGTCTCTGAGGACAGTGTGTTCGTAAGATTATTTTGAAATAAGAGACAGGAAGTGTAGCAACAAGATGACGCGAAATGCCTAATAAGGAGCTTCATAATTTGTATACTTGGACACCTTGGGAGCGGATAACGGCGGCCTCCGGGCTAGATCTGCGCGGTTTGGTCCTTATATTCTGGCATCCGCTTTTTCGGTAATCCTGGGGTCTCGGGTTCGATTCCCGGCGGTGCCCGAATTTATAACTTGTATTGGGCAAGGCCGTGGTCTAGGCAACACGGAGTTTTCCTCCGTGGCATCCCAACAATTACTCCATTCACACACAGAAGAAGGCAATGGCAAACCACTTCTGGATCATCTGCCAAGAACGTATATGAACAGGTCCCAGTCCGAGAAAAGGATGGAAGGATCCTGTTCATATGGACCTGTCGTCAGACAGAACACTGAATAAATAAATAAATAACGTTTTGTTTCCACCATAAATTTTATTACAAAGAAAATCTGCATTTTCCAACATTCTACCGAAAGTTCAGAGCAAGTTTATTCTCTGTTTGCTTTTGGCACACGTGATACCACGCGGATAAAGCATTCATTACACCCACAAAACAATTTCACTCCCGACAACAGACACAAAACTGCTATATCAAGCAGCGAAGGGACGTATGCAACACGGGCCAATTCTCCATTGCTGGCAGAATAAAAAAAAAACATGAGGCCACTTAGTCAGATTCAGATTTTTTCGTCCTCTGCAAGCAAATCGCAGTGTTTTCAACTCGAGACATCATTCCTGAATCTCTGTTTACCATCACCCTGGCACATCTCGAATAACGCAAGGGACTGGCACAACGTCGTTGAATAGAATGAATTACTACAAAAGATTGTGATATAATCAAAAGTTGCTTGAAATGGAAATGGACGGAAGTGAGTCACCGCAACGTGTTGCTGTACTCCCCCTCCCCTCACGTGACGTCTCGTACGAGTAACGGACGAAACAATGTGCCCTTGCATCCAACCACAAGCAGTGGGTGACGTGTTGCAGTTCTTCATCTGAACTGCGTTCCAAACAGCGAGACGATCAGCTGTGCTGGCAAGTGCATCGCCACGCGAAATCTCAGGAAACCACATTAAATGAAGACTCGGTGCTTCCCACGGTGACTGAAGGCAGTTTTGTACAACAAAATTATACGTATGGTTAGGCGGGCGTTAGTAACGTAATTCGTGGAGGAATATTCAAGTTATAAATAACTCCTGGGGCCTGGGAATATAAAAGGCAATGTTGTTCCTATGCGGTAGCAGAGTTCTTACGCTTTCTTGGACTCAGTAGGCGAGTTTCCGGCCGGTGGTCCCTGGTACCCAATGGATAGGGGGCTGGGTCGGCCCCAGAGTCGATCTGGATGCACGGGCAGAAAGAAAACTGCAAAGGAAGTTGCACGCAGAAACTCTGTTGTAGATGGTAGGAATGACCGACCAGAAATTAGGTTAGGGCAAGTACGTGTTGATTTTCCGTGTGTCTTGTTTTCTTATTCGAGTCGGTCTGTACCTCATTTGTGATTGGAGTATATATTTTGGTATTCAAACAGTGTGGCAAATCCACTTCTTCGAAAGCATGCGGTCAGTCCAAGAGTCTGTCAAAAATGTCTTGGTAGTTTGTATCGCGGTGCAACTAATTCAGATTTTTTCTCACACTTAGTGGTTTAATCGTCGTTTTAGACTTACTTCTGCTAGAATGAGAAACCTCAAAATTTACTTTTAGGTTGTTTCACTTTCGTTTGATAATAAACATCTGACAAATAGCAGACCTACTAAAAAGTAACGAGTCTTTGGATTTCACAAAAGATTCGCATAAAGCACGAATAGGCGATTGAAAAAGGAATGAAGGTTCACATATTACGTTATTGATATTGTATTGAAGTGAGGCTAGAGTTAAAAAATGTTACCATTTAATCGGTTGAAATTAAATTTGTAACAAGTTCCAGTCGCTGTACCAAATTAAAGAAAATTACAAATAAAACATTAAAGAATTAATTTGGTGAGATACTATAGCTGCGCCATATTGTGGTATTAATTAAAATAATTATTATATTTGTTTTACAACAAACTTATAAACAAAACATCTGCCTAAACGACAATAACATTTTTCTTAATAACCCCATTTTTAATGCACTCCAGTACCTTGACCCCAACCCTGACAAACCACCTTTCACCCACTTTACCATCTCAGAACAAGGTTCGTTATTGACTGCAATAACAATAATGTTATATTAATAATATCTAGACACAACTTCCATAAAATATACTGAGAAAGATGATAAAATTATAAAATTGTAAAAACTATAAATAATTGTAATTTGAGTTTAAAAGTTTATAATTTACACCTGATGACGGTTTGATAAACCGAAACATGTTGTGAATGTTCCGATGTAAATCGAATGCTCGATATGGAACATAAGATGATATTTTAATCATTTTAATTATCTTATCTTACTATTTTATTGTGATTTGACGGTAAAACAAATATAATAATTAAAGAATTAATTTGGTCTAGTAGGTCCTACAGAACGAAATGGTTGACCGATTTAAGTAGAATAAACAGTAAGACTCCCAGAATTTTCACTTCATTGCAGATCGAAGTGAGATCAAAGTGACATAGAGGGAGACACTGCAAGAATAAGATAATTAAAAATGTTGTTGTGGAGAACTCGCTTGAACATAATACATGGAAGGCAGGAGAAACACCTCTAGCCGTAACACCGCCACATTCGGTGCGTAAAACGTAATGCGATAATATCTTCTCAGGAGACCAGCCTTGTTAATTCCAACGTTTCAAAGACGCTCCGTTTCCATCATCAGGGAATATGAATTGACGTGACTGGTCGTCCGAGAAGATTTTATCATATTTAGTCGCCGCGAAAGCTTCAAGTTTATTACTCAGAAGTAAACTTACAGACATAAACAGGAATCGCCACATGGTCAATAAATGTGAAAGTGAAAGCTGGAAGTTAGGGACGCGCGGAGTCTTCAGAGCCACTTAAGAGCAGTTGCACCATCGACGTATAGTTCTTTTCAGGGAGCCTTCTGCAGTAAAGACCAGAAATAAAGCACAAGGCAGGATTTGCGACGTCTTGCTAAATGACTTTTAACCCACGGAACAGTTGAGCGTTTCTCGACATTTTCGAAGTGGCAGCACACAAAAACAGAATTCTTTATCACCGGACAAGCCAAATAACGTAGAATCATTTTGTAAACTTGTGTGACGAAAATCAATATCTTCTAATAATTCCCAAAATCCCTGAAAGTATTACGACGGCAACGTCGTAACAACACACACGTTCATAATTATTATCAGGACAAAACTCCCCAACAGCAAAAGATCACCAACTACCTAAGCCATTCACAGACATTGCTTATTATAGCTTATTATGTACAGGGTGGGTGCGAAGTAAGTAGGCATATTATAAAACCTATAGCGATTATTTAATGCCTACTTACTTCCCACCCACCCTGTACATAGACGTTCATATTATTCTTCGCGCTGTCACGCTTTTCATTTTTAAAAGTTAAACATTTTAATTAATTTCGAGGAGGAGAGTCCTGGGTCTTGGAAACACTATGTTCTTCCTAAATGTCTGAATACAAGCAGAAGTCTACACGGTGCAATAACTGAGAATGTCGCGATATTCTTACTATTTGTTGCTTTGATCTAAAACTTTACACTCTACATAAGAAACACGAAGGAAACTTCATAATTCTGAGCTTTGTGAACTGTACTCTTTGCCAGATATTTGAATGATACCGTATCAATCGAGAGAATGAAAAATGCATGCCGAATTTTGATTGGAATATTCCCGAGGAACAGACAACTTGGAAGGCCATGAAGTAAATGGGAGGATAATATTAAAATTGATCTTGGCGGGATACCTTTTAAGGGTGTGTACTGGATTGAGCTGTTTCTGGATTAGGTCTAATGCTGAACTTTGAGAACGCGGTTACATAAATGTAGTAAATTTGTTGACTACCTGAATGATTATAACTGCCCAATAGAACTCATAGGGTTCATTGATTGTGGATGTTCAAGAGAATTCTCGTCTTTAGGGGCGTATATACTCTTATTTGCCGTGTCGGCGATGAGTTAGCGCTCGACTCATTGTTTCCTTATCAACAAAACTGGAACCATTTTACGTATCCGCTTTGCTTGTTTATCTCCTGTCAATACTGGCATTATCACGGCCACTTCGACTGTGAGTGGCGGCATCTTTTGGTTGTAGACATCTCTGTTTGTTATGACATGGAACTTCCAGACGATTTCTGAAAGGTGACCGACATTTATGTTGGCTGTAGTTTTTCATAATTTGCACAGACAACCTAAGCCTGCGAATTAGCGGATTTCATGGTACAGTTTATTCCTCGGTAAGTTCAAAGCTGGTCAATAAATGCTTTGCTTTCATTTCACGGAACACGAAGGTTCATTACAGTGTTCATAAAGCTGATCAATAAATGCTTTCATTTCACGGGACACGAAGGTTCATTACAGTGTTCACAAAATCTTGCCACTGAGCCACTTAGATCTCATGAACAACTTCATACCCTATTACTCCAACATAAAATTGAATATTATCTTTTGTGTTGACAGCTAGGGCTGGCAAGTTGTTTGAGGTACTTCGACTGAAGCTTTGAATGCATTTCTTTCTCGCATGCGTACTGTTTGTCCTACCAATCTCATCCTGGTCTATATGAATATCTTAGTATGACTAACAATTGATTAGATGAAGGGCAGTCTACAAATTATTAAGTTCATCAATATGCTACTTTCTCATTTCTCCTTTTTCTTACCTTCAAATACGCCCCTCAGATATATTTTCAGATTCTCTCAATGTATGTCCCATCGCGCTTAATTTTACACCCATACACAACACCAGGCAATACTATAGTTTTTGTATTTTATCCTTCGGACACTGGAAGGTAAAATATTCTGAATTTATTGGCAGCATTTTGTGTAGTGTTTCAATCTTAGAAGGAGATCCTCTGTTTATTTCGGCTCTGGCCGTCTGGCGCTAACAAGTACGAGAAATAACGTTGCGTGTTATGCATTTACTAGCATTCTGCTACCAGAGTTACAGCTCGAATCAAATGGTTTAATGCATCCAAACATTTACCGTGTATTATAAAACGCAAGGTTTTCGTATTTGGTACAGACAATGAACTATGACATTTCATTGTTCATGAGGCATGCTAGTCAATGATCGTAGTTTGTGCTTTGTATTCGAAAGGACACTGGATCGATTCTCGTGATGCGTAACCTAACCACATTACAACTGAATAGCATTCAGCGTGCTCATGAATGACTGGGAATAACGAAACGGCGAATTGACGTAAGCACGAAAACTGTTTACACCCATTGAGGAAATAGAGACAGGGAGAGAGAGAGAGACAGGAATTAGAAGAGAAGAGAGACAGGAATTAGAAGAGAAGAGACAGGAATTAGAAGAGAAGAAAGACAGGAATTAGAAGAGACAGGGAGAGAGACATGAATTAGAAGAGAAGAGAGACAGGAATTAGAAGAGAAGAGAGACAGGAATTAGAAGAGAAGAGAGACAGGAATTAGAAGAGAAGAGAGAGAGGAGAGAGACAGGAATTAGAAGAGAAGAAAGAGAAATGCAGGACAGGCTAGAAGGAAAATATAAAGAAGAAAATAAAGGGACAAAGGACGACAGACAGAGAAGGCGACGAATGAATGAAAGAAACATAGACAAAGGTATAAATAAAGACGAAAGAAGAGAGAAAGGTAGAAATAAAGAAGGGACTCAAGATATATAGAAAGCAAAACGAGACAAGAGAATACGAGCATTCGTATAATGGAGGAACCGCATATTCTTACAGAAAGAAGTAATAGGCTACTAAATGTTCCGATTTATCACGTAAGTAAAACACGTAGGGTATTCTTAGCAGTGAGAAGTACACTCAGTATTCCGACAAGTCTATACAAATATGTTAAGGCACGTAGGCTAATGTAATGGGTCTTACGGGTTCATAAAATCAACAAATTCTTTTACTTAATTTATTTAATGAAACACCAGGAGTATCCTCAGCTCTACTACAGAAGAAAGCGCGTTCGCTGGAGGACTTTCTTCTATAGGCTCATACTACGAACAACTTCTACTTGTTGTCCACAATTTAGGAGTTACTAGAGAAAATTCTCTCGAACACAAGTTTATAATCGTAAAGGACAACAGTAATGCAAATGTCAATCTTTGTAAACACAGGTTTCAGTAACGATCTCTACTGAATATGGAAATTTATCACATTAATTGTATAATTAACCGGAAATTCCGTGCAAGAGAAATCGACATACGCCTGCCTTGTTTAAAAGCGTTTTAGGAAGTAACTGTTCCTACAGATTATTTATACCGGGTCTACAATTTATGAGGCTGCGGTCGTGCTTGCATTGCGTGGTCGGCCGGCGCTCTGTTGATGTGGGCGGGAGTTGTGCGCGTTCTTCCGGTGGGTGACCGGCGAATCAGTTTCAGTGCCGCTAGTAACAGCGGACTACGAATATTTCTCGTCACTAATACATGTTATTACATTAATTGTTCTTACCTTAAATCACAGACTGCATTGCGGAACAATCCAGATGACAATCGTCTTCACACTCTCCCCGTGAGAAACTGAAGTCTAACGTCATTATCATCGTTCGCCGAATTATCCTCAAATACTGATTTGAATTTTATGATTATAGTGATAAAAATGGTAATGATGTAAAAAGTTTTGTTATCAGGGATAAGTTAGTCCCTAAAGAGAATGGCGATTACATTGCAGTCATGCTCAGAAACCGTTCTCTTTGACCCCAGGGGTCCAGGAACTTGGACAAACTATTCTGTAATTTGCCAGGGATTACTGAGGAACGCCACGAAGAACCACAGACAGGATAGCCGGTATCCGGGCCTATATTCGAAACCGGGACGTTCTGAATGTTGTGGATTCGCTACCTGTTTTCCAGGACCCTCATTGCGAAAGAGGTTAGACATGTTTAACTTCGTACAGCTACTACAGAGGCCGCAAGGTTTTTTTTTGTTTATTCTTTGTTGCGAAATAGAGCTGTGAGCAAACCTGAATTTTTGCTAATAGTCCATTATCTTTCTGGTGCTAATATTTTATATTTAGAAAATCTGGTAATATTTTAAAAAGTGTATCTTAACTCTGTCGGTATCCTTGGCAGAAAATTTACGAGTCCACTAATGACAGCATGCCGATATTTTTTTAACTTTCTAATTCGTGTACTCGCTTGAAGTTGTAACGTAGAAACTTAGGAAGTTAAACATGAAAACGCGAGTGCTAACTGCCTTTTATACTTGTAAGGAATTACAAATATGATAATAATTTGTGTAGGTACGAAACAAAATATGGAATGAACTTTTATTAATTCTTGCTTTAAAAACGTACTGTATTTCTTCGCCTTTCCCCGAGATCTACGTTTAAATAAATGTAAGCAAAAGTTTCAAAACATCGTCAGACTATTTTCAACAACTTTGTTTTTAGATTTTTACTTTGTGACACACTTCTTTTCTTTGCCTTGTCCACATCCGGTCCATTTTCTTTGCTGGGCTAAAAAATAATTTTGTTACTGTGTATGGTGTTCACATTCACCGGTAACAGATAACGTCATCAGCATATTAAAATACTGCCACACGGAACACAGGCGCTGCGTACGTTGTGAAGAACGCAGTAGGCTCAAAAAGGATGCAGTTAAGATATTCGGTTTATCTTCTTGAATGTTTGAAGAACGCTGTATCAAATCTAGTTCACTATTTAATTTTAGGTAGAGTTACAAAACAATTGTTCTTCTGACACAAGCCATAAAAAGTTTATAAATAAATTTGACAGAAAATGTCGATTCATGCTGTGCCAGACATGTCAGAGAGATAGGGTCTAAGCCGGTGAACACTGACTTCTAAATACGGTAACTTTTTCCCTTCAGAAAATTAAATTTTTCCTTCAAATTTAATTTTGGTGTGCTATAACCAAATTCTTTTCTCTTAAAAATTTAATTCACTTCGTTTGTTTTAGTGATCGTGCAGAGCTTTCAAGTCAAAATTCATCAAAGTTTTATTCAAAGAACAACACTTCTCCATATAAAAGTTCAGTTGGTTTATGCAGTTGAAGTAAATAGTCACTATATGCTTTGATGATCATATGAAATCCGTAAATAAACGCTGTTGACTTACTCGTTTTCAAAACGTTGGCCTAGTTGCCTTCATTTAGTATAGTCTCACATTGAAAGCTAAATAACAATTTTTTAAGTAATATGGAACATGAACTTTCATTACTTAATCTCTTATGGAATCTAGTGGCACGTACTTCAGTTAGGTACCAGCAGGGTGTAGCCCCCTAGAGAGTTACTGGTAACACTCGAAGTATGAGACGGTACGGATGTCTTACATTTCACAGAAGGAACTTCATTCATGTGTGACATATTTCCTCCTACGCCACGTAGGATTTAATGTTGCACTTTTATTCGTATTACGCGATTTTCGTAGTTTCCTGTACGCTGTTTATTGAAACATTTTGAAGAAAGCTAATTAAAACTTCACAGATGACTTATGATTGTAGTCCGAAACGACTGAAAGTGATGAATAAACCAAACACGATGTTTCTCACCCTGAATTCCTCTTAATGAAATGTTTGTTTTAAGATACGCCTCTCATAACAATAACCATATGAAATAAGTTTGTCAGAATGGAAGAGACTAAAACGGTCTTTTAGACACTTCATTTTACATCACATCGAAGATCAGCAAACCTTCCCGACAACACATTTTATGAATTAAGAGTAATTACTTTCAATTTCATTATTACAGGCCCATATTTACTCCCGACATCTAAATAATATGTAATAATTCAGTCCGTACCTCAAAGAAAACAGAACACTTAACCAGTAGAAAGATCAGTTGGTCAGCGCTGTTCAAAGAAGCAACCCCTGTTTACGATGAAGGTCAAACGATCATACACACAAAAACAAAACGTGAATGTACCGAGTGTTGAATGCAAGTGCGACACAACATTTGATGCGTAAATAAACTGGATTATTATTAAATCAGGCGAAAAGAGTGATTTCTTACTCACTTTTGTTACGAAATTCGACTGATACAATCAAAATAATTTGATGTAGGCCTATGTTTTCGGTATTATTTCCATGCCAGT
>NW_019059831.1:348120-375773 GCF_000696155.1 Zootermopsis nevadensis
CTATTAAATTAATTATTCGGTTTTGTCCGTCTAATCACAATTATATTTAAAATTTAAAATTTACAAATAAGATAATTAAATTAATTATCTTATTTGTAAATTTAAAACCGAATAATTAATTTAATATTTGATTCACAATATGACGCAATTATAATATCTCATGAATATTTCCTATGAACATATAATATATATGACACGGAAATATTTCAACCCAGGAGATCACACATAAAAAGGAACTTCGGATAGGCTGAGATGTATTTTGAGTGTAAGAGTGGATAGCAATTATTTGGAAAGCTAGCTAGTATCGGAGAAGATAATACACGGATCACAGAGAAATGAGTTGCGATTGCGTCATTAGGATATAACTGGCTCACGTTCGTGTCTAATAACGGGTTTTAATACGATCGATGTTAAAACTTTGTGTTCTGTTACAAGTTTAGTTACGTTTAAGTTAATATTCGTAGTTAACTTATTTTACTTTCGTTTGTTCCATCGCAAACAATGCGAAATACAGTTATTAAATGCTCATGCCTTCTGTACCCCGACAATCGTGTATATTTGCTTACTACTTAACTAAGCAATGCTATGTTTCACCTGTTTTCTGCAATAAAATTGTTATACATGTAATGGGCGTTGGTACTACTGATAGTAGCATGTGACCCGAATTCACTCGGGACACGACGTTTACACAAGCTCTTTTTCACGACAGGAATCGCCATATTTTCCGGGAACTTGTACATGTTTCTCTTATGCATTTATAACGGTAGCTGCTTTTGTTATAGCAATACTTGTTGTTATGTTTAATTAATGTACTTTTTATGGTACTATGTTTATGATATCTGAATAAAATTTCGTGTCGATGTATCTCGATTGATGCCACGGAAGGCAGGATACGTCCTGGGTCAAATACACCATCACGCAACCAAGCCTGCGGCATAATGTAAGGAGATTTTATATGCGAAGCGGATTTCATTTTGCCGGTGGAATTGTGTGTGTAGCATGCTGGTGCAATAACCATTAAGTTAATTTTCTTTATGAAACCGCATCGTGTTTTACGTCTTGGGAATTTTTCTTAAAAATGCTTTTTACAAAATTAACAATAACATCTGCTAGGAAGAGCCAGGTGTTACGTGTACAATACAGTCTGCGTTTTACTCTGAACCTGGTCCTTCAGGCTAGATTCTTCCGGTAACCCAGATATATATCTCTTTCTTTAACGCTCCATTATTATACTTTTAGGACTGACTACCTGGCGAAGCCTCGTCACTAAATCTACAGGAAAGAAGAATAATATTATTGCATTTCTGTTAAGAACGTATTAATTAAAGAAGTGTCTGATGAGAATCATAATATTTGCTCGTCACTAAAAATTGGTAGGACGAAATGGCACAAATTTATCACTTATGAAGAAATTAGATACATTTATAAAATTTTGATCGCAAAAGCTTTGGTGATGAAATCATATGGAAGACATAGACGTAGATAACAGTAACATTTTTTTTTTTGTCTTCGTGTGAAGGTATAGAGCGATTTTGACTGTTTCAAGATACAGTGAACCAACACTGGCAAATTTTTATAAACATGGAGAGGAAATTTCGGGTTCTATAAAAACATAACATGCATTTAAGTACTGAATAACTCTAAACTTGTCATGGAGATTCTATGACAAAAGTAGTCAGTTGTCTAATTATATATAGGCCTAAATATGTTGATTACTTAGTTATTTACTCACTTACAAGAGCATGAACGACTGAAACGTCGGAAAAATTTTATCGCACTACGCTGTGCAACAACTTAGAAGACAATCATCTTCATACTTACTTATGATACTAAAAGATTGGATTTAGTTTTTGAACGCTGTTCGGAAGAGATGAACAGTACATTTTCAGAAATTACACATCCATTTTTGGAGGCTTTTGTTGAATACACACGTACCATACGAAAAAGGCGCATTTATTTCTGAACTCTTTCTTTTTTGAAAGGTCATATTTTATACAACATTAACATATGATTGACCTGACCCCAATTTCCATAAGTAAACAATTCCACTACATACACCAATTCTCATTAAATCCGTACTACTAAAAGTACATCTTCTTTCTTCAAAAAATTTGCATGAGAAGGTAAATTGAGAGCTTTGTTCATAGAACGCGGCTTCCCACGGGGTGCTTGCGTCTCCCATCCCGTTGCATTATAACGACTATTGCACCACAATAAAAGTCATGTAGCTTCTCTGAGCTCTGATTTTATTAGAGTGTAATATCCTGCTAGAAGTCCCGGATTATTTTGTTGTTTTCTTAGCTCCGATTCAGCCGTGAGAATTTAATAAGGGCTTGTGCCTCAGGCGTGTTCCAAACCGCAAAGTTGCGCTCTGTTACAGCTTACCAAAATAACGACTTTACCGAGTTTTGGGTCCAGTGTCGGACTCTCTGTAATGTAATTAACGCTGCGCAAATATTCGTCAGCGCATGTTACGTTTTGAGTCGAAGAAATCAGTGACGGTTTGCCGCGCAGAGAACGATGTTGCAGGTCGTTTCCGGTGAAATTTACCGTGTATAGTAATGTTAGATTTTCACTAAAACCAAACATGTATTTATATGCGCATTTATATTTGTGTTATCAGATTATGGAATACAGTGATGTGCATTTATTCCAGTTAGATTTACCTTCGGTAAAGTTTTAGGTCTAGAAGTTCAATACCACACTGTGCAATCCTCCTGGTAATACCGAAATCAGTGAAGTTTCTGGGGATTACCAGTTTATCAATCTGATTAAATTAAACCGTAGAAATAGCTACTGGACGTATTATTATTTATTGTATTGGCCTGTGCTATATAACGTTGCATAAAATATTTATTTATCGATCATAATAGCTAGGCCCATAATAAAATTTTGGGTTTTTATGTCCTCAAAATTAACCCTCTGAAATCGAAGCTCGTATACAATAATATTTAAAATGAATTTCCTGCGTCAAAAAACCGCATCGCGTCTTCATTAAAAATAATTAGTTCAGTCTGTTTAAGGAAGTAATCCGTAGATAGGATTTAAAGTTTTCACGGCGGTGAGTCCGAAGACAGGCATCTCGGAAGTAATTCCTCTTTATTTTGAAAATCATACGAACTCTTTAAATGCACTCTGTGATCAGACTGCATCACACAGTACATGTACTAATCGCTGTTATTTAAAGGGTTAGTTCAACTAATTAATTAAAGAACTAACGTTCTAGTGTTAGAGTTGCCATTTTATATATTACATGCAAATTATTGTTAATAAATTAAAGTTTTCCAGTCCGCCACTGCGTCATAGAGATGCAAGATGGAGACGGAGCAGAGAATAAGGATGAAGCTCAGAAGTAGTTGTTGCGACTGAGGACCAACTTGGCAACAAGTTCCCCCAACACTGCTGCTGTTTGCTAACTTTTACTCGTACTACAGCAGAAATTCCCCGTTTATTTCAAAGCAGAAGTAGACTCAGTCTGTTCTGGCTCAAGATGAAAACTTCAGCTGTACGTGCGTGTGTCCTAGGCTATAACATAAGCCCCTAAAACATACATGAAACCTGTAAGACACTTTTACGAACTTTACAAAGAGCTCCAAATTAGTAATTGGTAGTCTTCGTGAAACACCAGCTACAGGAGTTTCACTTCGCCTTATTTATTGCACTGCTCGCAGACCGCACTAATCAGAAGCTGTAACAAAAGGCTAGCTTCTAGGAGACTTATTTGTCTCACACTATGTTCACGCCATCGGGCTTGTTTATTAATAATTTATTTCGATGACATTCATAGTGGAATTCATAAATTCGTATCATTTTGCATTTTTCAGAGTTTGTTCAATCCTGGAAGACAAATCTTCGAATTCTTAATGTATAAATGACTAACTCTATGGTGCAGTGTAATTCTTGAAAGCTTATAATTATGAAACTGGCCGTTTGATTAAATATAACGTGAGGATTACGAAGATTTAAACTCTTTTGTGTTGTTGCATTGAAGTCCTGAAGACGGAGGCGGTCAGCATCTCTGGCACGTCGGTAAATTTCTACCAGCTTACGCTTGGCGCAGCAATCCATCTTCATACTCATCGCTGGAAGAACGTTAAATTTTATAACGTGATGGTTTATTATCGTACGTCATTCACCCCTGTCTGAATCCAAAAGAATGAAGTGCAACATTCTACCCCACTCCTCGAAGATGTTCTAGTCTGATTCTACCACATGTGCTCAGGTCTCTTGACGTGGTCGCTAACATATAGGTTCCTCGACAAAGTATTTCTCTGATTGCTCAAGAGGGCTACTTCTCCCATCTTCTTCTGTTTGTTATAATATTATTCAATGAATCATCTTTTCCTCTTACTGGAATGTTTTGTCTAAAATTGATTTTATTTTCACTTTTCATACGAGTCAGCATGTAAGGACCATGTAAACGCAAAATTACAAATAAGGCGTTTGCGTGTACACTCGAAGTTAAAGTTCGCCGTTCTACTGTTTTTGTACCATTTCCAGAACGAAACTCTGTAGCGTAAACGTTCGTAGCGCGTTTCTTCACGCTGGTACACGGGAAGCTTACGTGGCCTGCCGTTGGCGCAGTTGAACACTCATTAGGCGCACATGAAGAAGTGGCCTCGTGTCGGAAACGTGAAAGATGTTAGGCGACGGGAGAGGTCTGAACACGCAACCCCTCCGGTTTCCACTGCTCCTCTCCACTGACGCCGCAAGCTGATATAAACTGTAACAATCTTTTTCTGGCTTAGGGATGTCAAAAATTTCTACTCAAGTATTCATTTCTCTTCCTCGTCACCACTGTGTCCGTAACTTGGAAATTCTTTTATGAACAACGTAAATTTTTCTTTCCCGTTTTATACCCCCACGTTTAATCGAATTCCTGCCAAAATACATTGGCTTATTCATAAATACGAATGATTCTAACAAACATGTGTGTGACTTTTGATATGGGGTCACTATCTATGTACAATACTGCGCAGAAAGATCATGGTAATTGTTGTAAGACTTGAGGTTCTCACAGCGGTGATTGTTGTTCTTAAAATCAGAGGCTGCTGACTGGAGAAGTAAGAAGTTCTTCAGCGAAAAGGGAAGGGCAGATTCCATGTTGAGGGGCGGTAACGGCAAACAGGACGCTTATGAATGAGAACAGTGCCCATAAATCAGGATGTGATCTGAGCCGATGTAAAGCCAGCAGGTGAGACTGTTGAATATTTAAATCGCACAATTCATATCGATACTACATTCCAGAATGAAACTTTGTGGTTGGTCATTCCACTCTATCATTTGCGCTACAAAACTTTTATTACTGCTAGTATTTATTATATATTTCTGTGGGATCTTTTGAGTTCTGTGACAACTGAAGCTTAAAGCACGTATTTTGAGGTTTGTTCGGTCTACATTTTGGAAGTTCCAAGGGCCTGTTTGTGTCCGTTCGTTTTCCAGCGCCTTATGCCGTCTGTTCCAAATGCGACGCACTTCAGTAACGTGGTATTATCGCTTTCTTCTAGTTTTAGACATTCTTTGTACTTGTTCTCGGTGTGCCTTCTATTATGCAGCAACTTGAGATTTTATTTGAACGTCGTGTTCAGTTTTAAAATTATATTAGAAAAGAGAAAATCCTGATATTTTCCTAATTAAATTTAATAGTTACTTTTAACTGAAGTTTATAAAATGTTAGGTCTGCCTAATTATCGATTTAAATTTCATATAAAAGTATAAATTGTATCAAATTTTTATAAATTTAGTTTGAAATGTTATATGTAGGCTATTTTCAATAAAGTGTGGGAAGATTACAATTATCTAATTTTGAAACGGACTGCCTGGCAGGCTGCTGCAGTGGTAACATGACTTCAATATCTCACGTATCCGAACCCGAATACCAGACTGCATTCAAATAGGATAAGACTTCCCCTTTCAATTTGCCGTAAAATCAAGTTGCATGTCGTTCGACCACATACTATTATAGCGCAAAGCTGTTTAAATACAGTCAGTAAATAAGTCATTATATGGATCAGAGCCCTTTTTGAGAATCTGTCAGTACACATTGGTTAAGAATTTGTTTCTGAGGAAATGTTCAATTACATTCTATTAATTTCCTAAGCCTTCGGTATTTTTTCAATTGTTACATTCTATTACTTTCCTAAGCCTTCGGTATTTTTTCAATGTGTTTTACCATCATTGACCTATGCAGCTGTCTATATTTCGACGGCTATACACTTTACACAAAATTCCTTTTTGTTCTGTAATTATGGTTAAGTGTTAGTGTTCCTAACAGCCGAGGGCATCTCTTGATCTGTCGTGCGTGGGCGTGTCCCTTTTCATAACTTCCGACTTGCAACTAAGTAAGATCATGACGCGAAATTTTATATGCTGCATGCCAACGTGGGGTGGGACAAGAAACATCCCTAGAACCTGCTCAGTATGATCTTAAGTTGGTGCCACTGCGAAGATATCCTACATAAGAGTATTTCCTGTGAAATGATATTTATTTATTTCAACAAGAAATTATCTGTTTTTGTGAGACCTTAATATTTTCGTCCGTGTTCACGAAAATCTGCCATTGGACGTTATCCTGACATAGTTCATTCTTATTCGTACTACGTTTCTGCGTTTTAATATTATTTTCCCATTTACGCCTAAGCCATCCAATTTGTATCTTAATTTAAAAGTTTCAAATCCAAATTCAGTGTTCTCTTGCCTCTTTCGTTATCTTTTTATTAATTTAATTGTCATAACTATAGACGAAGAGTAGGTCGTACAAATTAATAAGTTACTCATGTGTGAAATTTTCTTTAGTATTAATATTTTATTATTTCCTGGTTACTACGTGAGGCTTCCATATAATTTCATGCAACTTTCAAAATAGAAATGACGTAATCAGTTTTCACTCGTATGTAGGACCTACTTTCGTTTCATATAAATGCTCGATCTGCATCCTGTGTTATCAGATTTAATTTATTTAAGCTGTAGTATGGGTGTGTTGGAACTCGCTGTTTTAACTCTTTCCATGCTACGCACGATATATCTCGCTTAGAAGTATTGTGCTCTGCATGGCAGATTTGTTTGGTATTTGAAAGATCAGTGAAAGAAAGGACTCAGCCATTCCTCGGCAGTAAAATTCAAATGTTTATGGCCCTCCAACTGTAGAAAATATACGCTGTTATGGACATATACAAGGTTTTTCGACTAGCAGTTAGTTATGGAAAGGATTAACACGAAATGAACATGCATGTAGTCAGACTAAGTGGCACTGAGTCAGTCAAGCATCTGGCACCGTTTCCAACACGACACATCCACTGATTTGTAATCGAACGTGTTCAGGAAATGTACTATCTGTCGGCATCACACACGAACAAAACGCGTCCGGCACGTTGTAGAATGTGAACGTTAGGGCGTTACATCGGTAAAATCGTGTTACTGAAATCCTTGCTAATATCTGTCCTTCTGTTCGTTTGGAAAAACCTCTTTTTCATAACTTATTTCAATGAGACATTGCCCATGCGACGTGTAACTATGCAAGTTGTTTATTCTGATGTCGGTTTTAAACGTAAATAAAGCAGGTATTTTTATGCGTTACAGTCAAATTAATTAGATGTGACCGGGTGTTAAATGAATGCGCAATGAATCTGTCCTTGTCCACCGACAGAGACTACAAATTGAAAGAGCTGTTAGCGAGTTAAGTCACATTTATTCACGTCTTTATCTACTTTCTTCAGACAGACCCCTACCACTTCTATAATTTCTATCATTATACGTTATCCAGGTGTCATACACGAAATATAGGCCAGTCTGATAACATAAGATTCATGAACAGTTAAATTTTTAAGTATGGACGTTAGGCGCAGTAGATTTGCTAAGACTACAGATTAAGATTACGGATTAGTACGTGTCAGGGGTGTGCTTATTTTCCTTTCACATCGCTTCAGAAAACGATTACTAAAGTCCTCTTGTTGATTGTATAAGTAGGTGACCCGTGACGGTATGACGTGTAAGTTGGAGATGAAATTCTTAAGAAAACCAACGACCAAACGTTGTCCTGCACGTAGCCTTATATTTCAACTATACTACAGAAGTTAAAATGTGTACGTAAGGCAATGCTTGTCCTGGAGTTCGTCCCCAATGGAATATTCTTTTCCATGATGATATTATGAATACGTGTTTGTTTATGTCAGTATGTTTCAATAACAACCATGTCCACTGGCTAAACTTCACAAATGTTTAGCTTAAGTTTATTTGACTAAAACTGCTAAGTACAAAATATTCAGCACAGGAGTCTGGTTTTACTGATTTATTTTAATTGTTTTGTATGTTTATAGCATTTAAATGGTTAGAGAGTGAGTCACATACTGAGCAGATAGGCTACTTTGTTCAGTACGGTACGCTTGAAGACATGCCATTAGGCATAATTTGTTACTCTGCTGAACATTAGGTTTGTGAGAATGTTATTGTCCGGGAAAAGTTCATTACAACCTAAGAATTAGTCCGTTGCTTCTAGTTGATATTGGCAAGACTCGTAGAAGGAATGCGTTGTACTTCTACTTAATGTAAAGTATTACACGTCGCAGGTACGCGGAACATGCGTAGGAAACAGCGTCATTGTCTCAGTGATTCATCAACTCATTCAGCATTCAGAAAGCGTGGCTCTGTATCCTACACATGCACATTCATGCTCTTGCTGGGACCAAATGCGACCAATTTTGGAACGGTCAAGTTCAGAGCTTTATAAAGACAGCGAACACGTGATAATCGGTCCATACAGCTGTAAGTACAAATTTTGGGTTCCATATAAAGACTGTGAGGGTGGAAGAACCCTACGCGCGATCCAGTTCTCCGTCTGTCGTAGGCTACTTGTATTCCGCATTCCATTGTTCCTGAAAAGGCAGTGTTTACGACCCTTTTTTTTAGACACGAGGCTCGGACCTTGTACCGCTTGGTCGCTGGGACCGTGGGTTCGAATCCTACTCAAGCCATGGATGTTTGTCCGCGTTTTTCTGTGTTGTGCTGTCCTGTGTACAGGTAGAGGCCTTGCGACGGGCCGATCCCTCGTCCAAGGAGTCCTACTGAATGTCTATAGATCCAGCCAACGAAAAGTTGGGACCCGCAGTGCTCAGGCACTTGAAGAACGGGTCGTTCCCAGTATCCCACTTTCTTAGACACGATCCTGAGGCAATTTAATCAACCTCCCATCCTCGAAATACCTTTTTTCCTACTCATAATCTGCATCTACTTCTCGTTGGTCATGTTACCGCTTTCCAACACGCTTCCACCGAAACTTCCGTGCTTATTTCAGTCTTAATTTCAGCCCCCTAAAGTGTTCTGTGTTAATAATATTCTATTTTCCCTCTATAAATCAGTTAGTTCTTCGTTATTTGCGAATAGACCTGCTCTAAATTTCCCGTCGTATCATTCTTGTGTCCACATGTGTTTATATAAACACTTCCTTGCTTGCGTCATAGCCCATACGACTCAGTGGTGAGCACATCGTTTATAGAATGCAATATAATTTCTTAACTAGTTGAACGACTATCAGCTTCTAATAGTACTCTGCTCCGTGGAATTAGTTACCTAGTTATCAAATTTAAGAAATAAACGTTAGAATTTTAAACGTCGAGTCAATACGATATAATCGAATTAAAACTATAACAATTATGTTTATACGTACTTAGAATTAGTGGGTAGAATTTTCTGCAGGTACACATGGCACGGAACTGTTGTGTCACGAAGACTCGATCAACACAGACTGCTTGGGTGAGAATGGAGTTGGTGCATGGACATCCCGACACCCGCAGCACAAGAGCAGAGACACGGGAACGAACGGACCTGATTTCGAATTCAGATCCGGCGTCAGTGAGTCAGTGAGCCGCAGGCCACGTGCGGTCACTTCCTGTACCAACTGCTGATACTACAAAGCCAACAAATGTCCTGTTCAGGGGTGGCCATCCACAAGAGGAATGGAACGAGACAGGCAGAAGGAGAATTACGAAAAGAAACAATGGAAGGAAACGAGAAACTGATGAAAGAAGCAACACATCGAAAGGGGAAAGAAGAGAAAGGAAGGCGCACACGCACGCACAGAGACTCGTTCGGTGAAATTTGTACGTAGATAGTGCGTGTGTGCGCGAGAACACGTTGGCATGCAAGTAACACCAAAGCTTTTGCTAAATATGAAATTGCAAAGTGGAAATAAACACTGTCGCCAATTAATATTGCTCCTTAAATCATGTATGTAATAGTTCAACAAATAAGCAGATTCTCTTAAGTTCAGCCCGTTGAATGGCAATAAATATTGTACTACGTAGCAACTGAAGCAAAATTTAGAGCCAAGAGTAAGAAAATTTTCTTTATAATTTCGTTTTCTCTTATTTCCAATTCTCTAAATTGTTTTTAACACTTACATTAAATTCCCGTTTTCTATTTTTTTAACACTTACATTAAATTCCCGTTGGTCTCTAAATAATTATAAACTTTTAAAAGAAAGCGTTACTCGTCAGGGTTGCCCAGAATATCTTGTTTCTTTCAAAAATAATCTCAGATCACTCTTTATACTTCGTTTACATCTCCATCTTATTCAGTTATCAGAGCTCTTATATAATCGTTTCTTTTGTTTTGTTTGTCGATACCACCATTTCCTCTGTAAGTTGTGGGCGAACTTAGAACTTGACACCCCTGGCTCGACGCAACGCCGGTGCGACGCCTCAAGCCTGCCAATGAGTGGACAGTGTAAATAACATACTTACATGTAAGGACATGCATGAGTCTGATGGCGTAGTGGATAGCGCCTGTGTTTCGTCCGGTAAGGCAGCGTGCAACCATCACCGCCTAAGCACTGGGCCAATTTCATCTTTGGTCAGTGGAGAAAATGACGACGGTGGCAATCTGGATTCTGACGACACGTGGTTTCGTCCCAATATATAATTCAAAAGGTGCAGAAGTTTATTAGTACCTAGAACTCTGCTAACAATAAGGAGAAAAGAACGCCAATCAGAAGACGTCATGAGAGAAGTGTTTGTTACTTCTAACGATAGACGGAAGACATATCATTCAGAAATTTTTAGAAACTTTGTGATTCATACGTCGCCTGGTACTGTCAAGACAGTAGAAAGCTACGAGTATAGGAGTGGCTGGACATGTAGCTAGAATGAGACCGATAAGAAATGCATGCAAGATTTTAGAAAGCGACCTCTGTTAAGACCTAGGAGATGGGAGGATAACCATTCTTATAGAGATTTATTATGAGTACGGGAGACGGATGATCGTTGCTATTGTCATGTTAAGTGACAGGCTTTGGTATTAGCAGCGTTGAACTTTCCGGTTTCACGAACTAAGAGTTAGTTATTCCACAGTAACTAATTTGACTATATGTGTTTGTCTGTCTCTTCAGCTGCTACAGCGCTCTTTTAAAATGAAATGCAAGAAAGTAGCTTATTTTTCTAGCGATCATTTCATACGGTTCACTGTCTTTAGATGCTGGAGTTTCGTATACTGTTGAAATGTCAATATTTAGCTGAGAAATGTGATCAGTGACATACAATGGAATCAGACGATACTGCGGTCCGTCTTGTCGTACAGGTGGAGGATATGCGGTCAGTCGCACTTCTTACCTTCCTCAGCGGAAGTCAGTTCTACTGAATTAGCCAGACGCTTCACAGACACATTGTTATTCAAATGATACCACCATCAGCCCTCGTTTGTTGCGTAACAAGTAGCTACTGCACCAGTGAACCTGTTAACACACTCACTGCATATTTATCTCTTTGTGGTTTGCATTCAACACGATAAGGAGCAATGCAATTAGCGAAACACAACATTTTTACTAAGATTTCACCTGTGATGAGTCGGCGTAGCTCAGTCAGTGTAGTTTATGACGACGAACTGGTTGACTGGGGTCCGCTCTCCAGCAGGGGCAGGGGCAGACCTGCTCTGGGGCTCACCAAGCCTCCTGTCAAATGGGTACCGGTGTCCCTTCCCCGCGAGGTCACGCTGACCCCAACCATTTCGGCGCCGTGTGTCGGGAGAGCTTTGCTTTATTTCATTAACCGGAGTCTTATATGTACGGTTATCAATTCAAGGAGAATGGTGGATGGATATGAAGATAATATTAAAAAGTATCAGAGAGAAATATAGAAGAAATGGATTCAACTGGACCACGATAGGTTCAAAGTTTGGTTATTGTTAACATTGTAGTAAATAATTGGGTTTCTTAAAAAAGTTCTCGTTAATTCCTCATAGTTCAGATCAGCTCTGTACACAAATAAATAATAATCCAACTCTCTCATTGTATAAATTGTCGCGGTTTTGTCTGCATTAAAGTACATTTTGATAAGAAAAATGTTGATAAACGTTTAACATATTTTATCCTCCTGCAAGCAACCTCATTAGTGTTCTACTGGCATAAAGAACCGTTAAACCCACGTCAGTCGATAAACACTGTCACCTGGTGTTTGACATTACAAATAAGGCACAGTTAATTCACATGTCATTAAATGCATAACAGTTATTTCAGCTACTTATATGTGGACGAAGGGACATTAAAACAGACGAAATCGGACATGTAAAACCTGCCTTCTGTCCTGTCCGTACAACGTCAGGAAATATAAATTTTAGTCAGTTTGGTGTCGCGTTTTTCCTGCCCGTTTCCGCTCGTAAAGTCCACACAAAGTACCACCAGGCACTACATGTGAAGTGCGTGTGATATTTCTTTACAGTATCATCTACAGTAATTCATTTCAGAGATTAGTCAGGCCTTTGCCAGGTCTTTAGTATGAATATAATTAAGAGCTGAGACCGACCTTTCTTAACACGTTAGTTGAACTTTGATCTTGTTGAATTCTGGAAGTAGAATTGGAAAGACGGTAATTGAACGCATCTAAAACATATCTGGCTGTGAACAGTACATCTTAATTAATAAACGGCAGTCATATACATTGACGACATTTTTGCATGATAAGGGTTAATCAAATTGCAAGAAAAGTAAAGTTTGTCCCACTATGCGTCATGTAGGCGCTTGGGGTGAGTGGAGGTATAGCTCATCTCTTCCTTGACCTCGGCACTAGATGGGGGTGAGTGGTCAGCATCACGCCCCGGCCGGCTTTACCCCCGGGAAAGGACCCCGGTACCCATTGTAGAGGAGGCTGGGTGGGCCCCAGAGCCGGTCTGGACGCAGAGGCTAGAGGAAAAATCCTCTGCCCCCGTCGGGGATCGAACCCCGGTCGTCCAGCCCGTAGCTAGTCACTATACTGACTGAGCTATCCCGGCTCAATCAAATTGCAAGTAAAGTTAAATTAAATTCACAAGGAAAGAAAGAATGCTAATGGAAGCGGTGATATTCTGAATCTCGGAAAACCTCGTGGCTAATAGTAAGTAAGCAACGCGTAGTTCGGGAGTACTCATTAATTATGGTATTCGCTTCCTGCATGCGTGCTATTTGGGACTGAGAAGTGTAGCAATCCCACTTACTGCGGAATCACTGCCATCCACGTGGTGCTCTTCATTTCGGCAAGTTCCCTCGTTGGAATCGAACTCAGATGCCCAGTGAGAACTCAACGTATGTTTTCCCCCATTTGACACTTGCTTGATTATTTTTAAACAAAGGATTTCTTTCCGTAATTTGCTCGTACCGTCCAATAATCAAGAAAATACGCTGCTACTGAATACAGGCAGAAAGTAGACATCACAACACCGAAGTGTCCAGAAAAGGTGAACTCAACGTCCGGCATTCGGTCATCAATTTATTTTGTTATTTATTAATTAAATTGTCGGAGGCGCTAATGATTTGGACTCTTATCGCGGTTGGGACAACAAAGAATAACAATTTTAGTGGAAATCAGCCATTTGGGATCTGGAGAAGGACACAAAATTATAACATTAAGATTCTTTGGCGTTTTTCTTGGAGACAATGGCAAGAATTAAAAACCTCTGGATAAACGGAAACACGGAAGGTTTTCGAATTTGCTACATTTTGAGTATATATCACGAGCGCTACCGCTACTCTAACCTAGCCGATTCGGAATATGTTAAATTTGTCCATGCTTTATGTTATTCGTACATAAAACGTTCTGCTGTCAATCTTTCCTCGTTCCACAACTAAGAAGCCACAGAAGGCTACTGTATCCTTACAAGTGCCTCATGGCTTTGTGTGGATGAAAAGCTGGGCTCTCTTCAAAACCAAGGGCCAGCTGACTGACCGACTGAGAAGGCTTCTTAACTGTGTGGTATTTTCTTGAATAGAAATTTTCATTTGTTCGGAACACAAATTTACATTACTCTGTTCATAATACTTTGAAGTTTGACTATGCTGTAAGCCACTTTCATCAAATACACACTTATAGTCTTATGTATCGACAGTAGTCACTTCCTATCCGCTTTTCCGACACACGTTTTGCATGCATTTGTTGTTAAGCCCATACATGCTACATGCTCTATTCTATCCTCCTTGATTCGATCATTGTCGATTAAATTTATTATTCGTAACTCTGTGTTAAAATTAGTTCAAATAGATTAATTTCGATGCAATAAAATGTAAATTTACACATTTTTTTAGATATACTTATTATTAGTCCCACATAAAACACAATCGCGGTATGACGTAGACTACAAACTTTAATAAGATTGGGAACATTTATTTGTATTGTAACAATTTACTCACAGTGCAGGCCTATGTTTATTGAAACGCTGGTTTCTTAGTTTCTGCAGCTACATGGTAGTTAGTATACTTTCCAGTTAGTTGTTGGGAAGCTTCACAGTCGATCTGACATTTTATTTAGTAATTTATTTCGGTTTGGTAGTTATTAACTTAGTAAATTAATTCAAACCAATTATTTTGTTATCTAGTCGGTCAGCTTACTGGCTATTTAGACAGTTTTGTATGAAGTTATTCAGTCAGTTTGTGTATTTGCTAGTTAATAGACTGTCCATTTCGAAGCATTTCTACCATTCGTGTTGTTTTCAGTCTTGTCCAAGTTCGTTAAAGTCTCAAGCAGAATTATTATAATGTAAACAACTCATTGTCCCTAGCAGTTGAGGTCATTGTTCCTACTCTGCAAACCTAATTGGAATACTACATCGATACAATCACATTGTGTTCTTACAGTACTCTATACTATCTGCAGGCCTGTATACAAAGATTCATGGGGCTGTTAATTACATCGTTTCAATTTATAGCTGACACAAATATCAACACGTTGTTCGTTATAGTAATTAAAAATAAGTACATTTCAACAAATTTAACGCCACATTCATCGCCCTGATGACGTAGGCAGTGTGATCTCTTAAACGTTGGTGGAAAGTCTACCAGACTACACGGCGCAATAACCAAGAAGACAGCAATCTTCAATTTAACGCCACTTTTCACCACGCCATTAATCGTTCCCATGGTGGTTTACGTTTAAATAAAGAAAGCGCAGAGCATAAGAATTTGATGGGGAAAACTGCATTACGAGGAACTTCATAATTTCTGTGCGACCCTTTACAAGACGAATTTGAAAACAGTGCATGGGCACGGCATGGAAAGGGAAATGAGAAATCCATACAAGATTTTTGTAGGAATACAGGTATAAATTAGACCAGTAGGTAGTTGTAGGCACATATGGGAGGATACTACTGAGTTTTATATTAAATGCAGGTTGGGAGGTTCTGGTGAACACAGGGACCATTGGCGAAATTTTTGGTTAGTGAAAGGTGGAATATTTCTTGGGTAGCTGAGCCATATTCTGCACTTTGGAGTTAGTTCTGTTGAATGTACTGGTCCGCTTTCTCTCTGACTTGTTGTGTAGAGGGTAAAATTCTTGTGCACACATTTTTAACCTTTAAAAGCCATGTGATACATCTGTCTCCCACCTTTTTGACAATCTGTAACTCTACAATCTTTTCATGTTTCGTATAATTCTCGGTTTAAAACAACGATGATTTCCTGTAACAGCGTTAACTAACCGAACTTCGTAATGGTAATGTGTCGTGTTTTCTTTGCGGTACGGACTGACTTATTAAATAATAGCAGATTTCCCGCCGCAATGCTACTGCGGGGAGCCATCTTGGCGACCTGGACGACAGCGATGACCTTGGAAACCTGGGAATCTTGGCGAACTAACGACTTTGGTACCCGTAACGACCAAGGCGACAGTGGTTTTAGAGAGGCCTTGGCAGAAGACTTCTGATGTCTTGGCGACTTGGTAGATTAGGGGGACGTGTCTGAGGTCAGGTCGGTGTTCGTTAACTTGGGGTTTGGTTGGGTTCGGTTTGGCTGGATTAGCCCTCACCGTCGTGAGAGATTTCGTCGATACGTTCGTCGTTGCTTTGCTATCTTAGTATTGTTCACGATTTAACCTCTGCCGTGTGCGTCGTGACACTTTGCATCGGTTTGCCTGAATTTTCTCTCTTCCATTAGCTTAATTTACATTTCGAAGTCGGCGTCGTCGCTTTAGATTTCATGACGATCGAATTCTACCGATGTGTCCGCTGACATCTCGAGGCTTATCTGTGCAAACGTATGGCGTCTTTGGCGTCGGTTTTTCAATCTGCGTTTTCGATGGCATTTTGAATTGCATTTGTGACAAGTGTAAGACGTGACTAAATAAAATGAAATTATAAAACAAACACAATACGATGTTGATATACAGAAATTGATTTATTAATTTGCAGAGCGAAGTGAGATTAGGATAATGGAGAAGCTGAAATAATATTTTGAGGCTGATACAGGAAGAAGGTTGGTTGTTGCACAAAGATAAGAGACCGAGGAAGACGATAAATGATAATGAAATGACATGAAGTCGTAAAAGTCCCGCACTGAACATTCTGTATGTGGCAGTGACAAACACGTCAAATATTTACGCTGTTTCGGAGGTGACTGGGCTGCCTAAGGCCACCCAAGGAATGTTGACCAGCAAACTGAGGTCCTCTGCTCATACCCCATCTTGATAAGCTCCCACTGCCAAAACTACGTGGTAATAATACGAAAATCGCTCTTGTTGTGCCGCCATTATGTGCTGGCGATGAAACGATATCCCGAATACAAATATCCCAACATGTCAGCCGCCCAACGCCACAAACATTCACACTGCGTTTTTTATTTCTCGTTTTTCATTCCTTTTATATCTTGATATAAATTATATTTCTTGCCAAGTTATTGTGTGTCATATACACATTGCATGAATACTTCTTGTAATAAGGTCGCTCCTTACAAAACTTTAATTTGTCTCGGTTATTAATTGCTTTTTTATATATGCTGTATCAATTTGTTGAGGCTCTAGAATTGTTCATAGCTGTTCTGTTCGAATTTAAACACAGGAAATTTACAGTTAATAAAATTATTTGATTGCATTCAGTTCACAACACGTATTCCAGTATATGGATAGTTATCTTTAATGCAAGCGGGTGTGCTGAGTGATAGCTCTTCTGACATGTTGGTCTACTCGCAAGGAAAGCGCTTCGAACCTTGAATGACTGATATTTTCATTATTTTTATCCGTGCTTCAAATGCAGGGACAATTTCTTGAAAAAAAGGCACGACAGCTTTTCTCCATATCCTTTCAAATTCACGCAACCTCGCGTCGTGGATGAATTGTTAGCATTATTGCTTCTGTTTGGGAACTCTTGTGTTTGATTCTCGTCGCATACGCCGACGTATTGACTGAGTTGCTTTGTTACGCATAGTAACTTAAACTAGAACGTAACTGCTACATTGTACGTCTCTTCTATATCGTCGAGAACCATTCTTTCATTAGGTACTGTATGATCGATGAAGTTGCAAAAGCGTCGTTAAACAAACGAAAACTCCTCCAGTTTGCTGTGGTAATACTAGTTGATGCTAAATGCCAGGTTTTTTTATATTTCCTAACTTTTAAAACATCAACCTTTCGACACAAAATGTCTACTAATTTGCTTTGTGCAATTTCGTTAGTACACTTACGTGCACTGATCTGAAATATCACATGAAAGGAGAAGAAGTAAAAAGTAAAGTTTGTCCCACTATGCGTCATGTAGGCGCTTGGGGTGAGTGGAGGTATAGCTCCTCTCTTCCTTGACCTCGGCACTAGATGGGGGTGAGTGGTCAGCATCACGCCCCTAGTAGTGTTTCTCGTTCTTTTACCGATAAGTAGAGAACCACGTGACTATAAATGCGCGGCCATTACTGCCTCTGGACCTCTAATAAATCTCGTCTCTGCTCCACCCACAAAATAAACTTTAAGCCACATCTCATGAACGCACACCTCAATTGAAACAAAAGGTAACTGAGGAAGAACAAAACAAAAGACAGATTCTTGCACCCGCCTACTTACAAACCACGTGATCATTTGTGTTGGCTGCTGATTGGTTTATTTAATGCTCATTTTCCCTTTCTGGACACAAAGAACTTGTACTATGTATATCACATTGTATAATTAAGTCGGACTCTCGTCTTATAAGATACAAACTACAAGGAGAATCAGCAGCTAACCGGTTGGGTCTATAACATTGGAGTTACTGCCTTCTTTAGCGAACTAGCTGCCTCAATAGCCAACTGAATCAATAGTGCAGAGTCTTCCTTTAAAAGCTGATAGTCGTTAAGCTGGTGAAAAATTCCCCGCAATTTATGGATCACGAATTTTTGTTATCGTGTAAAAAGAAAAAGAACCACTTATTGGACCAGTCGAATCTTATCCATATCCACTGTAAGATTCATTTTAATGTTATCCTTCCATCTTCGCCTAGGTCTCCCAAGTGGTTACCTCTCATCAGACTTTCGGGCTAAAATAATGTATGCTTTATCATAGCTGTCATGCTACAAGTTCTGCCATCTTATATTCTCTCCGTTTTCTCATTGAAATCTTTTCACCCAATTTGTATTTGTGTTTAGGGATGAATAGAACACATGCTCTAATTTGTTGTAAAATGTCCTTTGTATCACTGCTTAAAACTTCAGTCGGGGCTACAGATTCAGAACAATATTACATCAACGACCTCTTCGTATTATATTAGATTACGGTTTTTAATTCCTTTTTCATTTTAAAAACTTTCAGTTTATTAGGGATAATACTGCTGTTGTTTTTTTTTTCCTTTTGTAGTCCCCAACTGGAGTTATGTCGTGATAAAAACGAATCCCCATTTAGTTCAGGTGTTGTTTGTACAAGTTTCACTGTATTTGTATATCATTAATACTCGAGTGACTATTGTTATTTAATATTACATTGTTATCTCCATCACCTGATATAATTCCTGTAACATCTTTTCCAACAAGAGAATCTTGAACATGGATTGACTGGGCGATTTGAACTAGAAGCATAGTTTATGCATTACATGCAATAAAGGTGTAACTTCCCAATGTTTTACGTTCTTTTGTGACATTTATGCAATGGGAACTGTACGCTTGTAAACTGGCATGGCTGCTAAATACAAAGTCATGTTTTATTCTGGTTAAAAGCTTCAGTTCTGATATGGGAAGTACATATTATCTTACTCGGAGAAATACAAAGCGTGTTTTCTGTATAGAATTGTGCCCATGTTTAATGTAAGCGTTTTAAGGGTGCATTTATGTTACAGAACATCCTTACAGTGAGTTTTGTAATTTGGGCCTTCATTTAAACCAGAATCAGTTTGTAGTTGAGAAGCTACATGCTGGTACTTAGAGTGGGTTTCAGGACGAATCATAGCTTGTAAATTAGGCTGGTGCCCAGATTGTGTGGCGTTGCAGGCTGTGTCATAAACTGGTTCACGATTCACTTGTTCTTATTGAATACGAAAATCATAATAAAATCTCGCACCATGATGCGTAACTGGTCACGGAACATTATAGTTTAGGTTCTCGCCTATCGAACGACATAGTTGTTATTTAAAGCCATGTTTCTCAACCTGTTTGCCGCGAAACTTTTGACTCATATGCTTTTATATGCGTTTAAAATTCAAAGTGTAGTCGTAACAGTGTGGTCTTGTTTTCCCATATCTTGTCGTCTTACCGGCTTGTGCTGCTGTTTTATATGGTTTCTTCTCAGATTAACTCTTATCGACTAGTGGTAGTGACTACATGTACCAACTGCCTTAACAGTTTATTTTGTCCCCGGAATGTTTTTGTAGGTTTCCTATGATTGAATAAACAGTGATTACTTCCTGAAACAGCATTAACCAGTTGATGCTTGTAACTGATAACTTGTTTTCTTCACGGTACGGTCTGGATCCTAAAGTATTATTTAGATGAGCTCTGGCTTTAAAGGGTTAATGGGGAATGCAGAAAGTTTCTATCAATAAATACAGCTTCTTTAAAAAATGTATTTGTTTCGATTTGAACAGTTTGTAACTGCATTTATTAATATTCACTTAGACCTAAGTTTGTTACACAGGGGGTCTTTTATGAGAATAAGCATTTTATTCGTGATAGTAAATATTTCTGTGTGTTTGTCGGTTCTGAAATGTTGATAATCTGTTACTATTTTGTGAACTGTAAACGTACATAAATTTAACTAATATTGAACGCACGAACTGTGTTCATTCTATCAGCATTCATGTTACAAAGTTGAACATTAGCTTCTTATGTCGTACCCTTTACCCAGATCCATTATCATCATCATCATCATCATTATTACGATGAACAACATAAAAAGATTACTTTGTGCAGGCGTAGCAAAAACTTCGTTCCACGTGCATATATGCCAGAGGCAGAGGGCAGCACTGTACTAGGGCGATGCACTTTGTGATTCATCTTTATTACTACTAGGCAACCTCTGGCCGCGGCGTCTATATAGACATGCATTTCACTTTAAAATAATGTCGAAAAAGCGTTTTAAAACTGTGGCACATGTCAGTGTAAAGGTGGGGGGGAGGGTAGCAGTGTGTATGACCGTATTTTGTAACAAAGAGTGAGGGTTGCCCACATTATAATAGGACACGGAACAATGCAGTTAGGTAAGCTTTTGTTTGGTGGCCAGCTACAGGCGCACTGCGCTGCCAATTCCGTCTTGTTATTTTTATATTCGTAACACGATGTTCTGAACCACTGAGAACAAAACAGGCACAAGTGTCTGTCGAGCAGACTTGTTATTTTGTGCATAGGTTTATGAAGAAAACTTTTAGGGTAGCAAAGACCTAACACCATAAATATGACTTTTATGTGTCGTTTTATGTGGTTTTAAAACACGGTTTCCTACTCAGATTAAAGAACAGGTCGCGAACGTTAGAGGTCCGAGGGCATTAATTGAATTAATTGATAACTACATACACATTAGACACATAATGTACTGAGAGAATTTTATCATGAAGTCAAAATCAGAATTTCTGATCTGAGAACCCATTTGCTGTTTTAATTTATATTTGCTTGTTTGACATTAAGAATGATTACTGATTATAAACACATCTATAAATTAACATGAGCTGTTTTTTTATGTTATCAAGTCACAAACATGACAATGCTCATTACCAGTATGAGCTAGAGTATATTTTAGCTTTAGAATGTCTAGTAAGTTTACATAAAATAATACAGACCTATGCTACCTTCATTTTTAAAGATAAAGGATGGCATTTACAACATAGCTTATCCAATCTTAATAACAACCTCATCTTCACACGGCATGTCCCGTGTTCCGAACGAAGCCCTGTAGACAAAGTGACGACACTATAATATTCTTCAGTAGCTGCAGTCAAATATCGAGATGGAACCTTAAATAAGGATCACTACCGCTTGTATTTATCTTTCCAATTCATTATATATCATATTCCTATCATTCGGCGCTGTGCAACTGAGCATCCTACAGCGTCGTTAAATAAGCCATAAATTAACTAGAATTTACTCCACTTTAAAAAATGCTGTTGGGTAATAAATTAGTATTGACCACTAAGTGTGCAGGCTGCGATTGTGTATTTATGGTTTTAATGCTCAGTCAGTGTAGTGACTGGCTGATTGGAATGCCCACCCGGGGATAATTTAATTTCAGACTGTACTTCTGCAGTATAACAATACACCTCATTAATATCTGTGAATGTTATGTGAAACATTTTTTCTGAATGGTGAATATTTAACTAAGTAAAGGGGAACACGGTTTATAACTTCGTCCACTGTGATAAACCTATCTATAATGTGATTAGCTTGAGTGCAGCAAATGTACGTCATGTCCGAGATGTGTTGAGAATCGCAAAGAACTAATTTGGGAAATACATACGCGCTTTCCACTTTGCGCCGTCGAAGTGGATATAGTCCGTTGTGACCCTGGGCACTGTGCTCTTATTGTGAACAAATGAAAGGGCCGTCACTGATCGTTACTATGGCAGCAGTTCTCATTATTTGAAGAGAGAGACAGAAGATGCCACTACGTTACCTCTGCCTCAGGCTTTTGGGTCTAACACGCGTGTTTTGTGTTTTCAAGTACCAGCAACCGTTGATAATACTTATTTTTAATCCACCCCACCTACCCCATTATGTTGAGTTTCTGTACCCTGAAGCCCTTGCATATATAGAGTGGTATTTATCGGGGAAATTCGTTCTCTACTTTGTTACAGCCATGTTGTTGAACATTCTGCATGTTCGGGCTGCCTATGGTCATCGTGTTTTTAACTAAAAGCATCCTCCATAATAAAAACAACCTCTTATATGCGTTCTGTGGATTTGTGTGAATCTGTACGCTGCATTTTACATGATTTACATTGTAGCTGTTTCATGAGAGTTCTTATACCCTCGGGACATTTAATTCGAACATGCATGAACTCGCAGTGATATATATAGTATGCATATAATGTAAGACAGTTATCCATAAATCGTTTGAAATACAGTTCGAGAATACTTAAGTACTCTTCAAAATTGTATAAGAAGTTGTTTTGATATGAAATATGTACACTACGTAAGTATTAGAATACTGTTCAGACTGATTTAATTTACGATCCTCGGAACAGCAATTGCCAAGGTTTGCAGCTTATTTTACGTTTAAAAAATTCACACTGCGAGTGACAAATATCGTGTTTTGCAACAGGGTTTCTATGGTTAGCACCTTCTCTTTTGATGAATAACGTTCATCAAATATATGCATGTGCACAGTCGAACTGTGCTTATTGGTTGCAATGTTCAGTACAGAATGATCCGGTTAATGTCAATTGACAGGTTTTCGGCAAAACCGTGATGAGCCCGACTGAACCTGAAGAAATTGGAAGTAAATTAATAATTTGCATTCTTCTATTAGTGATGTTAATTAACGAATGTGATTATATGACCCGTTTTTAATTTAAGTAAGTAAACAATTCGTTGTACATAATCTCCTTTTTCTGAAAATCTAAGGTGATCAACTGCGGATACTTTTCTACATCTATGAAGTGTCCATCCACTCAGTCCCTTTTCTGTGCTTTTCGTTTGCCCTCCGGTTATCAGCTTTTATCCTTCCATGTAAAATATGTCGATGTTGGTGTTCTTGGTTGTGATGCCGTGTAGACTTCTAGGTAAATACCAACGTCTCTGAGCATACTGCCTTAATTTTCAGCTCTGAAGATGGAGGCATTATGTTCCTCCGGACGGTTTGTATGTCATACAGTCCATATGGCGTTTCAAAATAGAAGACAAACATCGACGCCAGACCACACTCAGCAGTCAATCTCCCCCTCCCCTTCTGCATCCAGTATCGCGAGGTGGCATCGTCTATCGGGCGCCAAGTGTCGTAGATCTGGGGTCCTGATCGGTACCGTCAGCGCTCGGACAGCAGCGCTCTCTTCCTGTCCCTCAAAAATTGTGCTGGGGCTTAGGGTGGTATGTTTTCTTCAAAATCGCCTCTCATGTTTCGAGAAGTTTCAAACTTATTTTACAGCCTCGGTTTCTGAGACAAGCAAGAACTGACGGACGCACACTTGGGTGTTCCGTCGTTTCAGAAGTGTTTTACGCTTCTGTCATCAGGGCTTCGAGACGCAACAGCCCAGAAGACAGTCGTGTTCACATTGAATTCTTATTATATTAATTAGTTCTTCCAGTATTAGTGTAATATTGTGTTATATGACGTGAATTTTATGGATGCTCTACCTATGGGCATATCTTTCATTCAACACATTTTTGTCTCGGGTAAAATTTAGAGATTTACGTCTAATACGTAAGTAATATGAACTGTGAAATGAATTACATTCAGTGAACAACATAAATAATAATTCTCTTACATTTGAAGAGCCATAAGATTGTAGGCTCGCCTACTTTCATTACAGTTTGTCAAAGGACTGCAAACATAGACCTAGTTCTTTCGGATAAGCTACTAGTCGCTCATTTAGTCAGTAAATGACTTTTATGGGAACAGAATCTTCATAAAATGTGTTAAGGATAAATAAATTATGTTTAAACATGTTAAACACCTTTTCTGTATAGCATTTTGCTTAATCTAGAATTAGCATATGCATTTCTCATCCACTCTCTGCATTCTACATTCTGTGCCTATTGTATGGTACCTCATTTTATCTGACGTGATGATTCTAGCGATACCAAACTTGTGGATGTAAAAGTGCAACGCAGATATTCTCTTTGAAATGCTAGTAGGGTAATGTAACAACAGAAACACCACGGTTCTCAGTAGGAGAGCCAAAGAGTGGAACTTCAGACCTTGGGAAACAAGCTGGCGACATCCTGTTATGTCCGTCCTGGGAGTTAATTATTTTTGTCAAACCAGACACCCTGTGGCGACAGCAATAGGCTTGCCTGAAACACACGACATCTCTACGCCACAAAAAATAGGGTCCGAATACCACTAGGTCGGACCTCGCGCCTTGCGACGACGTCGAAAGAAATGTTGGAGGGGGGATGACCATCGCCGCCCTCATCTTCGGATCTATGTAGTTACATGGTCTTTCAGAGGCCTTGAAATCGCCATAACAACAGTGTCTCTTTGCGACGCTTAACACAGCATCAGGCCAACGTTAATTAATTGTGATACGCAGCATTGCAATAAATCAAATAGAAATGGGGCTAGTCTGACACATTATTGTTGGTCCCTTTATTGTGTGAATAACAGTAGATGGTGGTATAGACTCACTGGAGTTTCTTTGTTTTAAGTAGTCTATACACATCTCTTGCGTATACGTATATTGATGGAAAAATTCTAATGTCACATTAAAGTAGCTTCTAATTTTGACGATAACTGACTTCGGGATTCGAGAACCAAATTTTTTCGTTAATACCAAAATCCGCCATTATCAACGATTCTGATCCAGGCCCTTACACGTCAGACCCTGTTTCGCCAAGATCCATAAGAATTTTATCCTTCCATATTCTCATTTTGCTGGCAACCAAAGAAAACTATAATTCAACGTTCGGAAAAAGGAGCTGGAATTAATTAATACAAAAATTCCAACAGCACTAATACTTACTGAGATAAATAATTACATTTGTTAAAGAACACTAGGCTCCTAATGGAGTTGTGTGTGATGCGTTGGTGTTCAGGTGTGCAGTTCTACGTACGTACGCCAGGCTGCGTCATCGGAATACTCTCTTCACTTGTTCCGGATTGGATACATAGGGTCTAGCAGATTCATCTGCGAGAGTCACATCCGGGGCAAATCTATCCGACAGTTGTCCACCCGGTGCTATATTCGTATGAATCAAATTATAATTTTACAGTCCAGTTTTTAGAATTAATTTCGATGTTATCCGCCCATCTACATTAAGGTGTATATTTTCTTCCGACTAAAATTTTGTACATATTTCTAAAGTACACGTCAAACGAGAGTTTAACAGAATTCTGTTATCTGCAGTGTTAATTGTTTCATTTTTCTTGTCACAAGTCACTCTATCGAATGAAACAATACTAAATGAAGATAAAGACGTTCCTGCGCCCAAATACCATGCAATAAAGACCGTAGGAGGCGTGGAGGTAATGCTTCATGTATTATTATTCTCGGCGCTAGTGTGAGGTGAGGCATCAGTTTCACATTTTTGTAAAAAAAAATGTCACCTTGCTAAATTCGGAATCAGATGCGATTGAAGGAGCATAATCGAACCCATGAGATCATCAGGTAGGCCTACAGAAGAGTAAAATAAGAAAAATAAAGAGAGAGGGAAAATACAAAAACTGGGCCCTAATTGATGTGTCGTCTTTGTTTTGCTTAATTCCAACATGGTTTGGCCATTAAAATGTCCCCTGCTATCGCGCGGTCCAATCTCTCTCAGCAGATAAATGATGACACCAAGGTCTAGGCTGAGGGGGTGGGGTGGGGTGGGGTAAGAGGCCTGAGTTCGGAGCCAGTTGACAGCGAACAAGGTACTGTGCGTGTCGCCCCGGGCGGTCCGACAGACTTAACGGATGACCGGCCGCAGGGGTCGGAGACCATCGCAACACAAATATAGTTTCTTTGTACTTATCGTCTCGTGAGCCTGATTCCAGGTATCATTCTCAGTCCGCTTCATTGACAAGCGCCATCGAGTTTCGTTCATAAACGTTACTTCATTGACTGAATACTAACTCTGTGGTGCAGGGCCGTGCTTTAAATGCTGATAGCTTTCTCACCCTCTAAAGAAATCAACTACTTTGTCGTTATCGTGTTCACAGATTTCGTCATTGGATCCTATCTTTAACCAGTTAAAAACAGTCCACACTTTTCGTATTTTCCTTGGACTCCCAGGTTTGATTCTCGGCTCTGATATCGGCTGTTCTTAATGGGATTTTCCTTTTGTTTGTTAATGATGCTTGTTAAATTGATTTAAACTGAATGCAGTAAGAGAAACCCTCGGTAATTTAAATATTTTTGTGGTTGTTTTAAAGTAAAGTTTGTCCCACTATACGCCATGTAGGCGCTTGGGGGGAGTGGAGGTATAGCTCCTCTCTTCCTTGACCTCGGCACTAGATGGGGGTGAGTGGTCAGCATCACGCCCCGGCCGGCTTTACCCCCGGGAAAGGACCCCGGTACCCATAGTAAAGGAGGCTGGGTGGGCCCCAGAGTCGGTCTGGACGCAGAGGCTAGAGGAAAAATCCTCTGCCCCCGTCGGGGATCGAACCCCGGTCGGAATACTAATCGGTTACAAGTATTATATACGAACATTCGATGTCAGGTTTTCAGGAATTCTTCCCGCATAATGTAGCAATTTATTTCCCTTTACTCTGTTAATATACGTTTTTCGCAATTCTTCTGTAATGCGCTTATTGCATTCGTCCGTCGTTCTGTATCCAGTATCTTGCAACCACTCCAAGTTGATGCATTTCTGCGGTCACTGGTCTTCTGTTTTGTCCTTTCGTTAACGCTTAGAATAGTTAAGCAGTAATTATCCATTTGGAATATACTTCTACCTTTGTTCTTTGGCGGGTGTCTCATAATGATATTGAGCAATAAAGCGGTTGGCGCCTTTACGAGTTCTTTCCCAGATTTCAGTCTGATAGGACGGCGGAGATGATGATGATGAGAAGAATCCCATCCTTTATTTCGGTACACAGATGTAAAAGACTATAACACTTTACTGTGGTTCGAATATATTATCTCTGCTTGGGAGTTTTCATTACTAAAAGGTTGTAACTATGTTATGAACGTATTTAAGCAGTTAGAATCGGAGATGCGACGACTGTTAGATACGTTGTCGTTTTATAGTCTTCTCAACAAGACATTCCTCGGATTATATTATCTACGAGAGAGAAAAACAGTTTGGCAACCTGGAGTTTTATCACCGCTTTAAAAACAAAAGGAGAGAATGTAAAAAGGCCACAGTCTTTCTCTACCTGACAAATAATGTCTTGGGGGGGGGGGGGGGGGGG